>WNHD01005387.1:0-10241 GCA_011057455.1 Ganaspis sp. Gsp50 | reverse complement strand
CTTCCTTTTCCCACTTTCTACCTATAACTTTCCTCTTTCCATATTATGAAAGTGAGAAATGGAAAGAAGAAAGTAGAATAATTTGCACGAACAGTGAGAAGTTGGAGGTGCGAAGTGGGATCATATAAATGGGAAGTGGAATAATGAAGGTGAGAAAAGGGTAGTGGATTCATAAAGGTGGGAAGTTAGATGTGGGAAGTGAAATTATAAATCTATGAATGGGGAAGTGAGTTAACAAAATGTGGAAGTGGGATAATGGGAATGGTGAATGGTAAGTGAAAAAGAGGAGGTGAGAGGCGGTTTAATGAAGATGGAAAGTTGGAGGTGAAATGTGTGACCATCGAAAGTGACAAGTGGAAAGTGGGACTTGGAAAAACAATAAGGTGGGAAATTGAAGTGAGATGTTGCAAGTGAGAAGTGTGATAATGAAGGTGGGAAGTGGAAGGGTGCCATAATGGATGAGAGAAAGAAAAGGAGGAAGTGGTCCAATGGAGGTGAGAAAGTAAAGGGAGAAGTGCCATAATGAAGGTGGGAAGGAAGAAGAGGGAAGTAGAGCAATAAATGTGGGAAGTGAAAAGTGGAATAATATTGGTGAGAAGTGGAATAATGCAGATGGGAAGTGGGAAATGCTATAATGAGCGTGGGAAAGGTGGGAAGTGGAATAATGAATGTACGCAGTCAGAAGTAAGATGTGTGATCATAAAAGATGATAAGTGGAAAGTAAGACTTGGAATAAAAAAAAGCGAGCCCTTGTAGTGAGATGTTGGAAGTGAACAATGTGATAATCAAGGTGGAAAGTGGGAGGTACCAAAATGGAGGAGGGAAGGTAGAGAAGAAAAGTGAAGTAATAAATGTGGTAAGTGAAAGGTGGGATAATATTGGTGGGAAGTGCCATAATGAAGCTGGGAGGGTAAGAGAAGTGAAATAATGAATTTGGAAAGTGCCAAGTGGGTTCATAAAATTAGGGCGTGGAAAAAGGAAATAGAGAAGTTGGAAGTAAAAAATTAGAGGTGGAAAATAGTTTAAAGAAAGTGGGAAGTTGGAGAGGATATAAGTTATCATAAAGGTATTAAGTGTAAAGTGGGATATGGGAAAATAAATGTGGTCAATTGAAGTGAGGAGTGTAATAATGAAGTTAGGAAGTGGGAAATGCCACAATGAAGGAGGAAAGGTAAAAGTGGGAAGTGGCATAATGAAGATAGAAAGAGGAATTATGCATGTTGGTAGTAGAAGGTGGGATAATGAAGATGGGAATTTGGTAGTGCCATAATGAAGAAAGGAAGTTAAGGGTGAGAAATTTAATAATGTAAGTGGAATGAGGAGAGCGGGTACATAAAATTAGGAAGTGGGAAAATGGAAATTGGAAATGAAAAGCTAGAGGTGAGATATGAGATCACAAAGGTGACATTTAGAAAATGGGACAATAAAGGAGGGCAGTTGAAGTGAAATGTTGGAAGTGAGATGGAATGCAAGTGGGAAGTAGGATGTACCATGATGGAGGAGGAGAAGTAAAGGTGGGAAGTGCCAGAATGAAAGTGGGAACCTCGAGATGGGAAGTGGAATAATGAAGGTGGGAAGTAGAATGCTGGATAATATTGGTAGAAAGTCGGTTAATTGAGATGATAAGTGGGAAGTGCTACAATGGAGGTGGAAAAGTAAAAGAGAGAGGTGGAGGAATGAATGTAAGAAGTAGAAAATGGGTTCATAAAATTGGGAAGTGGGAAAATGAAAGAGAAAAGTGGAAAGTGGGATCAGATTGGTGGGAAGTAAGATAATAAAGATGGGGATTTGGAACTGTCATAATAAAGGTGGAATAATAAAAGTGGGAAATTGAGAGTGTCATAATGAAAATGGGATAATAGAGTTTGGAATTTGGAAGTATAATGAAGGTGGGAAGATAAAGGTGAGAAATGGAATAATGTATCTTGGAAGTGGAAAATGGATTTATCAAATTGGGAAGAGGGAAATTGGATGCGGGATGTTATAAGTGAAATGTGTAATGATGAAAGGTGATAAGTGAAAAGTTGAATATTGAATAATATAGGAAGGCAGTTAAAGTGAGAAGTATGTGATAGTTAAGATGGGAAGTGAGAGATGCTATAATAAATATGGTAAGTCCCATAATGAAGGTGCGAAGGTGGAAAGTGGAGTAATGAATGTGGGAAGTGCCAAATAGGATCATATAATTGGTTGGAAGTGGAATAATAAAGGAGTTAAGTGAAAAATGAAAAGTGGAAAGTGGAAAGTAGGATAATAAAGATGGGAAGTTAGAGATATTAAGTTGGAAGTGGGTCAATGAAGGTATGAAATGAAAGCTTATATAAAAATCAATCCCCAGTCTAGAATTCGAGTCATTTAAAAATAAAGACTAACTCTATTACTGTAACCCATTGTACCAACCACTTAAATTTTATAAACATACCGCCTGAAAAAGACACAAAATACTTTTCCACGGAAAAGTAATCTCACAAAAATCTGATTACCACACAGATCTCTTTTCTCCACAAGAGAATTCTGAATCAGAAAGCAGAATCAAGTGGCGATATCAGGAACTCCTGTGAGATAATCCTGCGCCCTGCTCGCAGCCCAAATTGTCAGGATTACGGTTCCTAAGACTCGACTACATCCTCTAGATTGGTCGGGATTAGGCAAGCGAAATGTCTCTGCCGCTTCTACATATTCGTGGGAAAATGCGTGCGTTATCGAGTGCTACGCGTCTCGAATGCGGTCGCGGAGGTTGTTTGCACGAAAAGAACAAATAAATAAGACTGATGCAGCGACTGACAAATGGGAAACCAGACGAGACACCACCAGCCCATAAATTATTCGCTTTTTTATTTCGTGGAAATGGGTAAGAAGGCAATCATCGAGCTTCACATTTTTCCCGTGCGTCAGGATTTCAATTATTTTTACTAACCATCACTTTTTTCCTCTCATCCTGTCGCTTTTTTCAACCGCTCAACGAAAAATCGCGTGCATCAACGACAGGGGCGTTTGGAATTTCAGGGTTTCGTGTCCAATAATAGAGATGTTTTGCACCTACAGGAGAGGGCATTTCATATTAAAACTGCCGAAAAATTTATCCTGGACCTCTTGGTAGCTAATGCTAGGAAAAAAACTCTCCCTTCAAGTGTCGATTTATTGTCCAAATTTCTAACCTCCAATTTTATCAATCATGCAAGAAGAAACTAATTCAAGGGAATTAACAGAAATTTGACTTTTCCATGTACATGCAATTCGTATTTATGCTTAGGCAAGAATCTAGTTCTTTGCATATTCTATTCGCCACCAATTACTTTTTATATATGTTTTGAATGCGGACATAGGTCCAATTCGTATTTCTAGCTCAACAAGAGTGTTCGCGTATTCATTTCAATTTTCTTTAACTATTTTTTCTGCTACGCTATTCTGCAGAAAGAAATTAGCTAAATGTTCGATTATACACTCCTCATCGAATTGAAATAAATTTTGGAACAATGTTGAACTTGACAAAAAGAAAAAGTTTATTAAAAGAAAAAGTTTTTCCAAATGTGTCGCTTTTCGTGTACGCGTTCCCGCGCCTATGCGTATTCTAGAAACGAAGAGTTAATCTTATTTTGCGAGCAGAGAAATGAAATAAAGTGTAATAAAACGACTTTTGAACCCACCCTCTTGTCTTTTAAGGATGACATTCTTTGGAAAATCTTGCACGTGACGAGAATCAGGACTAATCGTAATGGTGGAATCGGAGCATAAATAAATAAGCCGCGTTGAAATCGTAATCCTCCCTCTTTTCGAGTTGCGGCATAAAAATTAAAATTAGCTCCCGACGAGGTGCGCACCCCAGCGAATATTATGCAAACCCACAAGCAATAAAAATAACATATTGCAACCGAGAGAGGCATAAGTTTTAATCCAATATTACTAAGATAAGTCAGACTGAGCTCCGACTTCAACTCCCTCCCCCTTTTTTTCTCTTCCGATACCCCTCCAAGATTTCGCGTGGAAAGATTTCTTTTGTGTAACGCACCCCAACTTTACATTCTGCTTATTAGAAAATATTCTTTCCGTAAGGCCGCATCGCGGAGGGGTGCGTCGTTTTATAGTAGCGGGTAAAGCAGCCGCAGGCTGAAATGACGTATCGTAACTTTTTCCCTCTAGGTCCACTTGCCTCGAAAATTCCTAGTCGTTGGCTAAATTGAAATTAGGCGAATTTTCCAACAGGACACACAAGTTACGATTCGGATCTTTGAAATTTAAAATAACATTTGTTATTTTAAGACATTTCGAATTTGTTATTTCCAGTTTTCGAACGATATTACATCCTCTATATTTTGGTTTACTGTGTCTAGGATTTCAGAATCAGTGTTCCAGTGGTTGCTAGTTCATCGCATCAAATGATACAAAATCTTCAAATCGAACGTCTACATTCTCAAGTCTACTCCAATTGGCTTATAAATTAACATTCAGGTCAAAACCCTCTTCTTTGTTGTTTCATCTCGAAGCACAACAAAGACAAATTTTTTGAAAATATTCAAGTAACATTTCTCCAAGCTTTGTCGGGTAATCTAATTGCATGCACCACATTCACATTTCACGTCCCTGTGCAGATGACCACACTGTATGAAAAAATAATCCATGTTCGATAACCGTGCGAGGATTGCGCATACAATGTGCGAAAAAGGCTTTTTTGGAACTACAGTCAGGTGCGACGCCTTGTAGGAAAGAAAGCGAGCAATTACAGAGCGCCACGAACAACCTCGGTTCTTAGGTGCCATTAATCAAATTTACAAAGCTACACGTAGTTGTCGAGACAAAAGACGAGAAGGTGAGAACGAGGGAACCCGTTCTACGAGAAAAGAAAGGAGAGCGAGAGCGAGACCTCGACTTGGTTCTAATGAGTTATCGCGGCGGATTCCTCTTCCCACATCGACTTTGACCCGTGTCTTGCAAGAATGAGAGAATAGAAAATCTCTTTCTGCTGGTATCGAGTGAAATAAAATACGTCGGGTCGTAAAGCCTGCATGGTGGTCGGTACAATTCCAAGGGCTGAAGAAGGGGGTTGGCAGTGTCTCTCATTTCAATATTTTCACGATAAATCCGGCCTGCTTTTTACGACTGTTGGAATAAATAATAAAGCAAGGTCCTGCCCGGGCTACCTACCTGCGGTGCATCTCCGCGAAGCGCTTTTACGAGCGCCACGAGCAGTAGGTATGTCCAAGTGTCAGATCGAAATAATGAAAGAGGGCTGAGAGCAGAAGGGGAAAAGAGAACCGATGCATAAACTCGCGACAACTTATGGGGCTGGCCTTCGAGGGTCCTCGCTTTATTAAATCGTTAAAACGCGAATCGCACCCAGCTCTTTAAAGACTTACCGATTATTGACCATTCCAAGACCTTTCAGTGGCTCAAATTCCCTTCGGAGATCCTAAATTATCGTCTTTACAATCAGTTCGTCTGGTTCCCATGATCAAGAAGAGCATCAAAGGTAGCCGGAAATTGGTCACTCTTAAAAGTCGATCGAATATGCCAGAATATGCCAAAATATTCCATTTTGTCGCATTACAACATTGGCTGTTTAATTTTAACAACCTTCGATATTCAACAGTTTCTTGTGATTTGCGATTTTTGAAACGAACTTTTTAAGATTCTGGCTTCAGAATCTTTAATTCTTGCTTATTGTTTGCGATTTTCTTTCAAAGTGATTACTTTTTCCCTGCTCGGGGGATAATTAGAATGGTAATTAAGTTGACGTAATAACTCAAAGCAGTTGTTTGGCTGCGAGAGGAATAATTAGGGAATTAGTTGTTTCAAAGAGATCAGAAGATTGTATCGTCCAATGAAGGTTTCGCGAGCAACGTGCTGATGAATTGTAATTAAATATCAAACGCTCGCAATTACGGGATTGCACCTGCTTTTCGCAGGAACCAGAATCAAGGGAATTGGATCAACTTTTACGAGTGTTGGGTCTACTTTTAGGAGTGTTGAATCATCTTAAAGGAATGTTACTACAACTTTTAAGACTTGGGTTTATTTTCAAGACTGTCTACTTGCAAGAAAAAAGGCTACTTGCAAGACTATGATCTACTTTCAAGACAGCTGGGTCTACATTTAAGACAGTTTGGTCTATTTTCAAGACAGTTGAATCTACTTTTAAAACAATTGGGTCTACTTTTAAGTGTGTGGATAGTGACTGTCTGCCATCAAACACCAATCCACAGTAGCCCCTTAGGGCGCTTTCTGTAAATAGAATCAGCAGTTTTGAATCTCTTAATATATCGTAGCTACCGGTTTTCTACAATACTCATTTACATTGGCCTCGTCGTACATGAATATACGAAGGGATGGCCGAATGCGTTTCCGAGGGCGATAACTAATTGCTCGACCCGATGTACTCTTAAATATGATTTCCTGGGGCTACAAAAACTTGTCTCACAACTTTCAACCTTCACCCTCACCAGCCTAATCTCGACTTTCAGAATTTTTCTGAAGATTCAACAATACGCACGTACTTGTGTACATTTTGTTGAATCTTATTTGTGTTATCTGGAAATACTTGCAAGTTTTCGTCCTGAAGAACCGTTGAATTCGTCAATCTAATTACACAAAATGAAAATTCGCAAAGTTCGGAAAAATGCAGTGAATTTTTTGGAAGAAAATCAAATCCCGAATTGCGTTTCCAAATAACGATACAGATATAGTTACGAACTTGAGTGAGAGTTTGACTAACGATGTCAAGAGAACGAAAATAACAAGTTGCAAGATGTTTAAAATGTCTGAGGATCCTTAGAGAGATGATCTCGCAAGGATTAACGAGGGTTTAATGTTTGGGAGACATGTCCTGAATGTATGACACACGAATACACGTGGGTGCTGAGGCACGCGTATGCGGATCGAGCCATAAGCAATAATACTGAACCGAGAGCGCGTGGACGTTGTTGGTTTGCGGTTGACCCGTGCCAAGCCACACTCCGATACCTCTGTGGTCGCCACCATGCCGACGCACCCAATCCACCACAGACCTGTAACAATGTACATGAGGTCTAAGAACTCTAGAGCTCGTTGTGACAAAACGCTACTCGTGTGGGTTGACAGTGTCGAGAAATTATTCGTCGCTATCCGCGTTGAAAGGGTGACAAGCAGCAACAGTGTTGGCAGAGGATCCAGCAGAGTGGAACGCGATTGTTTTAAGTACCATTGGTCATGTGATTTTCGCGCCCTCGAGGCGCCCAATCGAAACGCATTAACGAGTCGATTCGTCATTTGCGTCGTCCACAAGATGTTTTGACTCCCTATCTTCATCGTCTCATCGTCCTCCACGGGATTCCTTCACACCTCGTCAATTAATCTCATCGTCATTTTTGCAACTAACCACACCATCTCATTCAACTTTCTGTTCCTTTTCCCCTTCAAATATTTCCCTTTTCCCACGTTTAGTTCCTAGTTTCCCTCTTCGAATCTCAAAATTGAAACTGCCGTTTCCTTTTGCGTTTACATTTGGTACATTTGGTTCAACATTTTGGTTAAATGTTGAAACTGTTCTGTGTTCAGGAAATATGTGCATGATTTGTGCAGAGAATGTAACACATGTAGGTTATTGTCAGCATTTAAAAAATACAACCCCTGAACAGCAGCCAATGTTTTGCAGGATATTCCGCGATTCATCATAACAAACATAAGTACAGAACAAATAATGAGAGTACGTTATCAACGGGGTAATAGGACTGCAGCAATCGTGTTGGATTCGAAACAGAGTGAGGGTTGGATAAACAAAGAGGAAACGGAAAATAGTGTGCTGGTGTGAGAGAGATGGCGAGATGTTTTATCTTAATGCCGGAATCAAATCAGCTCGTACGGAATTAGAGATGGCATTATGGAGCTATCAGCGCATATGCACCCTGCATCATCATGCAGACCCACACCCTAAACTGCGTGGCCTCGTAACAATACACGGTGAAGGGCGAGAACAATGCTTGTTGGGGGAAACACGAGAACACACATATCGGATGATATTACCAAACCCTCAACCCCCTTTTCTATGATTGTATAGCACGCGTTCCGGAATGTACATTTGCCAACTGAAAACAAAGTCATGGCTTTTTGCCAAAAAGGAAAAAAACAGTCGAATACTAAAAATATTCACAACGCTTTTTATCAAGCTGTTTTTGAAGTTGATTAGATTCGGTGACACAAGACTCTATAGAAGGGAGTGTACAGCCCGAGGCCCGAGGATCGTGTCGCTTCTTTTTTGCCGCGTCGCTTCCTTATAAACTAATTTCCTACCATTCCTCCCACTCTTGATCTTTACCCCGCTACGTACCGCCCGTGCCGAACAATTGAATTCTCTCTTTCCATTTACCTATCCGTTTGTATCAACATTTACATTTATATTTGAATAATGGGAAAATAAAGAGGCGAGGTCCTGAAAAGCGCTGTGCTCTGCATCAGACTTTCAACTCGCTATTACATTTTTAAGCGTTCGTTTTCAAGCCCCCAGGCTTACTCTGTCCCCCGACTGGACAGGAAAATGGAAAGTCAAAGAAGAAGAAAGAAAATCTCATTACTGTCTTTGCACAACAAATTGAAAGCCTCCAGTGTCTTTGTGCATTTTTCTCTCCTTGGCAAAATGCATAATATTCACTCTGACAATTATCGCAATATCAAATATCTAATATCTTCAAATTAAACTCTAGGCTGGTTCAATACAATACTTTAAAGAGATCAAAATATTTTTAGGGTTCCCTATCTTCTCGTGAGTTGAACAGACGAGGGGAGAAAAGCCCACTTGGCCACATGGGGGGACTTATAATCGTTCCAGCACTACTATGACCAATTACACTCACATGAAATAAGTTACTACCACACTTAACTGTTACATCTGTAGTTGATATATCAAAAGTTTTCTGAGCCATTCATGTCCAGTGTCCAAAACAAAGTGTCTTAGAAAAGGTATTTGAAAATTTCGTAGGGATTTGTGGACATAAGCGATTCTTGTAATAGTAGGTTCTTGTATAAATTATAGGTTAATTAAATTTTTTTTATAAATTAGGTTATTGACAATAAGCGCATGTTAAAATTGAAATTGCATTATTGAATTATGTGAATTGCATAGGTTTTAGATTAAAAGGTATTAGTTTAAAAGGTTTTAGATTAAAAGGTTATAGATTTTAAAACGCAAATGTACTAAGTGCCAACAAATGTTGGATTTTGCACATTCCTTTATACTAATGTACACAAAAAGCTGATGGAAATTGAGTTCCCATTAACGAAGAGAGCCTTGATTGTATAGATTGCTATCTATAGACAAGACGCTGGTAACACGTGTCAGAAACAAATAGAAATCAATGTAAACGAGAGAAAATTTAACGATTCGCGAAATTCGTTTAGGAATGCATCTACGTTTGAATGTCGATGCCTATATATCTGTATGTATGAATATGCATATGAATACTCATATACCTACTGTCTATACGTATGCTGTATTAGGGTTTCTACAACTCTGAAAAACTTGGAATTCTCGTGGAATTCGTTATTCCCAGTAAAATGATGGAAATCTTATACGGAATTTTCATTTATACCATGGAAATTTATGTTTTTACATAATTTCTTTACTATATGTGTCGTACTCATGAAAAATGTCCACTTTGCAACTATTAAACTTGTCTATGTGTGCATATTCTTGATCAAATTCTGAACATTTTGAGAGGTTTCAGACCACACTAGATGAAAAATTCGCTAAGTTGAAAGACTTCAAAGTTAGAAGTGTCGAAAAGCTAATTTTGAGAAAAACGAGTTTAAAGTTCCAGTTGACTATTAGCTCCCATTAATTAAGAATAAAATTTTAACGTTTTTTTAATTACGACAAAGTTATGATAAACACATGATTCGAAAGGGCACATTCTGTATTTTGTTTTTCATCAATAAAAAAAATCGAAAATATATATTTTTTAAAAAAATTGCGAATATTAAAATAAAACCGTCAAAGTGGGCCCTTTCTATGCAGACGTACACATATGAGGTTTTTTAAGTTTTAGTAAAACTAATAATATATTTTTTTACCGAAAAAAAACATCTAAATACTTCAAAATATTTAAAAATACTTAAAATGTATTGAAAATATTTCAAATTACTTAAAACTGCCTTAATATACTTGAGACTACTTAAAAAAGTAGGGTAGTGTCGGGTAAGTTGAGCCGTCGGGTAAGTTGAACCACCCTTATATTTTCATTTTTTTACATTGACTAGTCAAATATTCATTATGT
>WNHD01005386.1:0-10242 GCA_011057455.1 Ganaspis sp. Gsp50 | reverse complement strand
TATTTTCTTCTAACTAACCTGAAGTATCAAGAAAATCGAGAATCTAGCAAAATTTGACAATTGTGATTTATAATATTAAACAGATAATTACTTTACTTTATTTTACACGAAAGTTTGAATTCTTATTATGTAAATAGAAATATAAAGATTATTTATTAATTCTTCCCAATATTGTATATATTATAGTTTGCTATTTATCTAAAAAAATAAAATATGATCCGCGACAATTGGGGCACCCTCGGTAATTGGTGTACTTACCCTATGTTTGGATTCTGCATGAAAAACTAGATTTACGTAGCAAATTTTAACTCTCTAGGTCAAATATTATGAACGTTTTAAAAATGAATTCATTTTTTCGAAAATCAAGTGTTTTTTTTACAATGCTATCACCCAGTGGGAAATTTGCCAATGCTGACGATTGGCCAAAGCTTGGACCAAAAATGTCAGCCAGGGATTTTAGGTTGGCAACCAAGTTTGGTCCAAATATTGGCAGAGACTTGGGATGTAGACGCCGTTGCCAAGCCTTGGCAGCCAAGGCTCGGCCAAGGTTTGGCCAAGACTCAAAAATAAATGACCAGCCAAGATTGAAAATTTTTATTATTTTTTATTTTACAGATTTTTGATTTTAAAATAATATTAAATTTATTAACTTTACTTTTCAAAAATTGTAAATAACAAAGTTATTAAAAGTGAATCACCGATATTTTTTTTCTCTTTAAGAAAACTTGTCTTGTTTTTTCCTTTCGGAGAGCTGATTCAAGCTGATTTGCTCATTATCTGGTCCGTATTTAATACCTACGTGTTTAATGTCATTCTGGAGAGAGACTGAAGGGAGCCCTCTGACGGAAAATTAAGAAAACAACACAGGCGCAATATTTTCAAATTAAATCATTTTGTCAATTTGAAAAAACAAATTACGCAGAGTGACATAATTCACATTTAAGTAATCCCGCCTGTGCTGTTTTCTTGAAATTCCGTCGGAGGGCTCCCTTCAGTCTTTCTCTGAAATGATATCAAACACGTAGGTATTAAATGCGGGCCAGATAATGGTCACATCAGCTTAAATCAGCTCTCCGAAAGGAAACATCACAAGACAAGTTTTCTTATAAAGAAAATAAAATGTCGGTGATCCCCTTTTAATAACATTCTTATTTACAATTTTTGAAAAGTAAAATTAATCAATTTAATAAAATTTAAAAATAAAAAATCTGTGAAATAAAAATATAGAAAATGTTTTCAGTCTTGGATAGTCATTTTTACCGAGTCTTGGACAAACCTTGGCGGAGCCTTGGCTGCCAAGGCTTGGCAACAGCGTCTCCATCCCAAGTTCTGACCAAGCTCCGACCAAACTTGGCAACTTTATTGGACCAAGATTGGGAGTCATGGCTCCCAATATCGGACCAAGATTTGGCCAATCGTCTATTTCCCACTGGGCAACATCGACCCTAATCACTTTCGCTATATTTTCCCTGTAATCTACATGCGAGATTATTTATTATAAATATACTAAATTTCATTAATCTAAGTCAAATATTTTGGCTGCTAAAGGGGGCACATTGTCATTTTAATGTATTTTAAGCCAAAAATCATGGTTTATCCTGGACATTGCTATAAACATGGCATTCAATCATGTTGTCTATAGGTTTCGCTTGTACACTTTGGGTACGGAACCCTAAAAAGTAAAAGTAATAGGTGGAGGGAAAAAGTGGTTTTATTTAATGATTCTATGCTATATGTATATTAGGGTGGTTCAAAAAATGAAAATTTTTGAATATCGTTTCGCTCCCCCCCCCCTCTACTTTTGATTACAAATTGAAAAAGAATAGACACCTGTATTTTTGTTTTCCAATCTGATAATATTAAGAGGTGTCACTTTCACCCCCTATTTTCCCATTAGAAATACATAGGAAAAATGAACTTTTTTGAAAATACAAAAAATTGTAAATTTTATCGAAAAGGGCTCAGAAGTTTATGAGGCCTCGAAAGATTTTTAAAATTGAACAAACCGTCGACTATTATTACTGTTATTTTTCTTTGGCGGGTATTCTATACTTTTTTCAATAACAAAATTAAAGTCTTTATACATTTTTTAAACAATTTTGAATTGTATAAACAATAATAATTTGTTTAAACAATTGATTTTTCACACATTTTCAGATTCAACTAAAAATATTTTAATAACGCCAGAATCATTAAATGACAGAGAAAAAAAATTATTACAGAGTTACTGTTTATTTGTTTAAGCAATAACAATTCTTTAAAATTAACTTTTTGTTAAATCCACCTACATTTAATTGTTTAAACTATTTAAATTTTTTAAAATATTTATATGTATATTGTAAATTGTATGTGAATAAAGCCGTAATACTTCTAACAAAGAATGCAAAAAACTCAATAGTTTAAACAATTAAATGTATGTTGTAAATTGTTTATGAATAAAGCCGTAATACTTCTTTAACAAAGAATGCAAAAAACTCAATGATTCTAGGTGGATTTAAGAAAAAGTTGATTTTAACAATTTTTTATTGTTTAAACAAATAGACAGTAAGTCAATAATTTTTTTTGTTTTTTCGTCCCTTGAAAAATCTTAAGCTATTAAAATATTTAGTAAAATCTGAAAATGTGAGAAAAAGAACTTATTTTAACTAATTCATATTGTTCAAGAAATTGAAAATTGTTTAAAAAATGTATAAATGCTTTAATTTTATTATTGAAAAAAATTATAAAAGCACCGTTGAAGCAAAATAGAATCATAAACTTCTGAGCCTTTTTCGACCAAATCTACAACATTTTTTTTTCATCTTTGAAAAAAAGTACACGTTTCCCATGTACTTCTAATGGGATAATAGGGAGTGCAAGCGGCACCCCTTAATATTGTCAGATTGAAAAACACAGGTGTCTATTCTTTTTCAATTTTTAATGGAAAGTGGTGGCAGCGAAACCATATTCAAAAATTTTCATTTTTTGAAACTCCCTAGTGCTTAACCTGAGCTTGGTGGATTTACATGCGCGGACGTTTGGAATCATTTCTCGGGTACTAGTGAATATTTTTAATTAAATAAGATTAAAAAATATCGATCACTCCGAGTCAAATCAAACAGGAAAAAAAAGACGAAAAAAACTTTTTTTTTATTTACGTTTCAACAGCACTGACGCCCTCATCAGAACTAAAATTTTATTAAACACAAACATTTTTTAACAAAATACAAAAAAAAACAATAAAATATTTATAAAAATAATAAATTACCGTTAAAAAAGAAATTAAAATTTTAGAACCACAATTAATACAACATTGCTTGATGAGGTACAAGTGTACACTGAAGTAATGACATTGCAAAATAAACAATGAGATTATTGACAATTTTAATAAGACGAGGAAAATGTCAACTGAATAAATTAGACAGAACAAGGAGACAAATACTTCTTACTGTTAATAAAAGGATCACAGCAACTGTTGAGATTTTGTTTATCTTCTTTTTTATTAATTGAGTTTTCTTGAAACTTAATATGTATCATTTTTTATATTAGTCGTTTGTTACAGTTCGTTTCTCTGTCAAGTATGGAAAAATTTTCCCAGTCAAAGTCATAAATATTTTTAAAGTTTTCTAGGCTTAAATTAAAAGTAATGTCTTAAAAGATGACATTAGTGTGAGTTTTGTATATTTTATACAGTTTTTACAAATTCTATAACAGTTGAAATCTAATTTTTTGTTTTTTGAGAGTAGAAAGAAAACGCGACCTAACTTTTGAATTCTGACTTTGGATTCGGATTTAGGGACCCCAAATACGTAAAGAATAATTATCCTGGCCTGTCAGACAAAACAATTATTTATTTTGTGGGTCTGTGTTACCAAAGGGTATCCTTTCCTGCTAAAAATGACAGATATAAATCGTATATAAATCTGTTTTTATTCGTTTTAGCTGGATTTCTTATTTGGTTTTTGTGTTCGTCTTTAATCCGTAATATATACGGAATAATGGCGGATATATTCGTTTTATATTTGTTAATATTAATTTTTATTATACTACCGGATAAAGAATGGATACATCCGCAACTGTTCCGAAAGATCTGCGGATTAAAAGCGGGCAGAAAAGAAGAAAGCGCTTAATCCAGTAAGAGTGACCAATAAATCCTTATGACAGGCTACATTTTCATATCGAATAGGTTTTGATATCACTACCAGAGAAGAAGTAACTTGAATCTCGTCAATCGTGCGAAGTATTATATTATTATATATTATATTATACCATTTTAATACTATTTTAACAACACCAATATGCGAGTGCAAAAATTGTTACCTTTTGTTGAAAAATTATTTTATTAATCACATGAATGATGTCACTTTAAATGTTGCAGGATACTGAAGGGGTGAAATCTGGATTTCCTATACTGTGTTCGTCGTTCAAAAGTAGCTCTAGCCATACATCGTCTACGGACAGTATCTTGTCAGTGTTGATCCCAGCGCCACTTCGAGAAACACTTTGGACGACGGTGGCACTTTATCTTGGTTGGAGACTGGTATCACGTTTACGATAATGTTGTCTGTTTATATTTTTCTCTTGCTACAATGGCAGGAATCGGATGACAAGACTTGAAAAGTGATTCATGGCAATAGACAAGTTGGCGAAATTTAAAGCAACTGTTCAACATGATCAACAAAAGTTCAAAACTATAAAGTTTACAAAAACTCAACTTAGGGTTTTTATAATATTTTTAAATATATTTTGGTTATTATTTACACGAAAGTGTTAAGTTTTCAAATCAATTTTCAGGGTTAACTTAATAATAGTTCTTCATACGCAACGTTACCGATACTAAACTTTAAATATTTAATATCTACCTACTGATTCTTAGTTTTTAAAAGATTAAGTTTCGACTTATAACAACTTATGTTTCAATTTATACTCTAGCACATCCACACAATCTTAATTATATTAAACATATATATTCTTTCTTAGTTTCTACTTACTTAAAGTTCAAAAAGTAATGCTGTTAATTAATTAGGCACTACGATTTTTGAAAAAAGTTAGAAATTAGAATGAAAGAGAATTGTGTTTTATGTAAATACTATATTACGTAAGTATGGAATAGAGATTTAACCATAAAACACAGTTGTTCAATGAAAGATAGTAGGTCAAAAAAATATTTAAAAAATTGGTAACGTTGTTTATGAATTTTGTCTTAAGCATTCGAATCTCTTTATGATACTTCTCAACATGCGGAGCGCTTTTAAATAAAGTTAACTAAAAATTCAATTAAAGACTGTTAAAAAATGTTGGATATCAACTGTGCAGAGAGCGAACCTAGGAACTCTCAATTGTTTACTTTATGTATTGTATAGGTCAACAGTGCCATGTATCCCTTTTCATGATACTATGAAAAGCAAACGCTTAAAAATTTATTGATTGCGACACGGGTGATTTTAGAAATTTTATAGTAATGATTTAATAAAATATAATAGGAAAGGGTTTCGGGGAAGGTAATAACGAGATCCAAAGAGGACTTAACCCAATAATCAAATTATGATCTCATTATGGATAAATAAAAGAGAATTAAATAAGATATTGTGATTTGTATGGCGATAGTAAAAGGACGCCTATTGTTTATGGTGAACACATTTTGCATCTTACTATGTTTTAAGAAGCGTGGAAAAAAATGAAATCGAAAAAATGTTAGTTCAAAAGACCTTTGTTGATGTAGTAAAAAATTAATTATTTGTTAAAACAAGATTATTAAACGTATTTAAATGTTTTTTTTATAAAACGTGCTACTAAGAATTATATTTAAATGAAAATAAATGAACTTCACACTGAGGAAAATTTTGACTTTCTTACATCAAAATCCATAAGCTTCTGGAGTAAGGAAATTTTATGCTTTAATGAAGTATTACTTATACACTTGAAATAAAAATTTTTTGACTACAAACTATACTAAACTTTGTTCTATTTCTTTTCAATAGAAAAAATTCTAAATATAACATCAGAACATTAACAATGTTTTTCAAGATAAAAAATATGAAAGTTGATAGTGTTCAGTGCAATGCAAATAAAACAAGACCTGCGCATATATCTTGCTCGTTGCTAATAGTCTGCGCACATAGTAATGTTTTCTTTCATAGGTTACTAAATTGTCTATAAGATGATTTTATTTTAAATTATAAAAATTAGAGAATAATTAAATTTGCTTCCTGATTCTAAGACAATTTCTAATGCATTTTTTAAACTCATGACGGCTCTTTGACCGCGACTTATAGGGCGAAAATAAAAATGAAAAATATTACATACCGATTGTTTGCTTCAGCGATGCAACGTCATCAAATTTAATTAATTAGTGGAATAAAAAGTTGAAAATTGAATAAATTATAAACTTAAGCGAATGACGTATTTGTTATAGAATAAGTGGAACTAAATTTACAGAATTTTATAATAAAATAATGACCACAATGAATACAAATTACACAGACCTGTAAAGAGTAAAATAATTTATGTTATAATTTATTCTGAGGTATCATTATCTCTAAACAAGAAATCTTTAATAATATTTTTTTATTCTATCAACTTTTTTTTTAAAAAAATTAAGGTACCGTAAAACGGGACAATTTTTCTCATGTAAGGTTAATTCGCTCAACAAGTACCTATCTTTTACATTTTTATTAGCACACTTTTCAGACAGAAATATTTAAAAATCACAATTATTTTCGTCAATAGAAATGTTAAACTTTAGTTTAAAATTTATTTGTATCAGATTCATTGGTAAGTTTTAATAAAAATGATATTTAAGCACAAGTGAATAATTTTGACGTTGAACAAGTAGTAAAAAAAAGTACGTGTAGAGCTTTATTTTAAAATTTCTACGTTGATTCCTACTATATATTACATTTTCTGTATCTGCAACATAGTTTTCATAAGGAATAAAATTAATAGTAATAAATAGATTCTGCAAAAAATCAATTTATTTGAAAAATGTAAATTTGGTAGTGTAAATTCGATTAGGCAATAAGACTAGAAAAAAGATTTGTGGGACTCAATATTTTAATTACCTTAATGATTTTAAATAATAATTTCATTTTGTAAATTAACAGTATTCTTATAATTCAAATTTATATAATTTTAAATTGTTAAATCGGTTAAACTACAAAACTGTCAAACTTAACCTTATTTTTTATAATTATGAGTATACGCTTAATTGAATGATTGAATTTGATTATACTTATTCATAAAACAATATTAAATATTTATTCCAACAAGTTTAGAAATTGTTTTTACTTTTTTTCTTTTCATTCATTCTAAAGAATAGTTATATTTTGCATGTAAAATAATAGTGACCGAATTTACCCTCATTGGAAGGGTAATGTCGCTCATAACAAAAAGCCTTTTAAATATTTTTCAGCAACATATTTTAATTTATGTATGCCGTAATAAGTAAAAGAAAGAGAATCTATATTTTAAGTACCAATGTTTATTTTTAATGTATCATGAAGTTATTTAAAAAATAATGGAAAAACTGAGCAAAATTGTCCCGTTTTTCGGTAATTGAAGAATTTTTAATAAATTCTTATAAATTTAAAAATATTTCTTTAATGAATAACAAAATAAAATTATATTTACTCTTGTTTTTTAAAAAATAGTACAATTTTAACTGACCTATTACTAACGTTTACTCTTCCTGAGAAAAAAACATTTAAGAAAGGGGACCGCTTAAAGCAATTTCATTACAAAACGAAGTTTTAAAAGTATTATAACAAAAACAACGTTTTTATATACGAAAAGAATCAATAATAATGAAATAAAATATATTTCAAGTTTTTCATCAAGCGAATTAAAACTTTTTTAGATCAGAAATTATAGAAATTACTTGGATCGCTATGAGGTAATCTCATTGAATCTATTTCCCCAGTAATTTTATCATTATTATTTATTACATTTTTCTAAAATATCATAGTAATGTTACAAAAAAAAATACACCTAACGACATAACATATTATGAATATAATATATAGGTGATTCTCCACGCAGCGCACAATTTCATATCTCATCTATTTTTAAAGAAATAAATTGAAATAGCTACTAATCCATAGTATTATGAATTAAGCAGGGAAAAACGAAAATAATTTTTTTAAACTCAATATAACATAAATCACACAGCCTCACAAAAGAAAATTTTTTGTTTATCCGAAACACTACACGGAGAAGAAAATAGCAATATGGTTGCTTGAGCCACCAGTAGAAACTGCTTATGTGACTCAAGTAACGGCATTAAAGTCGATGCAACTTAATTTTCAGGTAGTAGTTACCCGGCAGGCATAAGAACTCTACCCGTGACTCAGCTGACTCTACCGTAGACCCAAGTTGCAACTATATGTGGCACAGGTTACGCTGACTTGAGGGCTGTTGCTTGAGTCACACAAAGAGTTCTTACCGGCGGCTCTAGTGACTATAGCCATATTTTCTTCTCCGTGTACGGTAGTGTATTCTCATGTATTTTTGTCCGCTGAATTTGAAACTGAAGCCAGAATAACCAGTTTATGTACAGTTTTCAAGATAAAATCAAAAAAACATTGTTTAAGTTTAACTCGTTGCAGGATCTATAAAAAATGTATTTAAATTCTGAAACTTATATTAATGTAAACCTTGAGGTATCAACTTTAATTTAAGACCAGAAAACTTAACAAATATTCAGTGGTTCCTAAGATATGACTCAAAACGTCTAAAAATGTTCTCCTGGAAAATTTATGTTACCTGAAAATGATTATTTTTCAGTAAAACGTGCTCGTACGTTTTAATTCATAGCTCGGGAACCACTAAATATTTTTTTAATTCTCTGATCTTAAATTAAACGTGACACTTCAAAGTTTACAGTAATATAAGTTTCAAATTTTGACTACAGTTTTTAAAGAATCTGCAACCAATTAAACTTAAAAAATAGTTTTTTGAGTTTATCTCGAAAACTGTTCATAAACTGTTTATTCTGGCTTCGGATTCGAATTCAGCGGACAAAAATACATAAGAATACACTGCTGTAGTGTTTCGGAAAACCAAAAAATTTTCTTTTATGGGGCTGTTTTATTATTAATAGGAAAGTAATACAACAATAATAAATGATAAAACATATCTAGGAGACTTATAATTGTGTCAACATTTATGTGGAACTCCGTTAGGAAAAAATGAGAGTATTAGCTACGCTTCAGGCTTACTGTCGCTTTTACAGACAAAAATATTTTTTTTGTTTTTGCCTTTGATAGAATATTTTTGAAAATGCATTTCTAAACACTGTTAGTGTCATACGAAAACACGGTGGATGTCAAATATATTGTCAATTTTTTCATATCCAAAAGTCCTTTCATGGAATCATGAGTATATAACATATCGTCGGATCTACTGCAATATCGCGAATCTACGTCTGGTAAATACCGCGTATCTGCCAATTCCTTAAGGGCTATATTTAGTGTAAATTTCAATGCAAAATAGCCCTCATGGGATTAGTAGATACGCGGTATTTACCAAACGTAGATTCGCGGTATTGCAGTAGCTACGACGATATACCGTTTATCAAATCAAACGGTATATGGGTCATTTTCACATAACTGTTCAATTTTGCGGCTTGCTAAATATACTTAAAAAGAAAACAACTTATATATTGACATGCTGTATTATTACAGTTCACCGTGGCGCATGCCTCGAGGACTTTGCTCGATTTTTCTTAAAGAACATGAGAATCAAAGTATATCGTTAAATTCGTATGAACAATGCTAGGAAAAAAAGGAAGGTACTGAATTTTAAACCATTTGATAAGTTGAGAGCGACGAAATTCATACTTAATATACAGTACGGTCGCGTTAATCCGGCATTTGCTTTGCACGATAGTGCCGGATTAGTGAATTGTCCAGATTACCGCGTGCATGCCCAAACCTCTATAGTTCGAACAAAATTACCAACAAGTACTCGGTAATCCGACATTAGGAAACATTTTTAATTTAAACGTCCTAAATTCATTATTTAATTTTTTGTTTATTTGAGCTATTTACATAAAACAAATGCTTAACAATTTGATTCTCTACATAATGTAACATTTCATCAATTGATAAAAAATATATTTTTTTGTACATATATCATAAAAGTATACACTCAACCAATATTATTGTCATTAGTAAAATCGTCGATTTTCGTTTGTTTTAATGTACGAATGTATACTAACAAGTTTACTGATTTCAATTGATTTCTACGCTCCCCCCACCACTTACA
>WNHD01005385.1:0-11816 GCA_011057455.1 Ganaspis sp. Gsp50 | reverse complement strand
GCCTTGAAAGTGACCTTGAAAGTGACGAAAAATTTTGAATTCTTTTTGGATTTTTAAATTATTTTAATATAATGTAAGATAAATCAATTTCAATAAAAGATTAATATTTTTAAATATTTGAGAAGTCGTAGAATCGGATTTCCATTTTATATCATACATATTATAAATACATATTGAGAAAAAGGTAAAATATAAAAAATGTCAAATAAGCATCGTAATATAATATAAAATAAGACAATTAAACGTTAGAAAAGAAATTTCAAACTTTAGTAATTATATTAGAAACATCAATATAATCGTGTTGATGTTTGTAATATAATTACCAAAGCTTGAAATTTCTTCTCCGACGTTTCATATTTTTATACTAATTTTTCTCATTTTTTACCGTTTCCCTAAATCGTTACAATTATATTAAAATCTACAATGTGTTTATTGCACTAGAAATAATAAGCGCTATTTTAACCCTAAATTGGTGTTAAAACAATACGAAACAAATACAATCCAGTGAGAGGGCGCCACCATCTATGTAACTGGTTAAAAATAATTTGAAACGAATTTAAATCAATTTCTTTTCTGTGTGAAATTTCTTAAATATTTTCTTTCAGTGTAGACTTTAATAATAACTTTAATAGTAACTTCTGCTCAATAATTACAATACTCATAAATTAACATTAGTCAAAATTTTAATACTTTTATAATGCTTCAAACATCTTTTAAAACCTATTTTCATTGAAGATCATTATTCTAAGCCTTACTACTTTAATTCTCTTTAACTCTTATGAAACTTATTTAAGAGGACTTTCTGCTTTAGAATATATCAATAAAATTGATTCATTTTATACATTCTCATCAATAATGACAAACTATTAAAAATGTGCGATTTCGAACTTTTATCAATCTACTAAACCGATTTTAAAAAATCAAGAACAACTCCATATGTGTTATGCAATATAGGTTGTTCAAAAGCTAGCGCACAAGAAAAAACGTATATTTGAAAACACCCCATCTATGGTCAGAAATATTAGCTATGAATAGTCCAAAAAAAATTTTAGGACTGCATGTTATTTGCAGGAAAGTGAATATTTAATTATTTCTATAAATATAATACTTTCTATGTAATAACATTTTTAAAAAATCAGTTGTTTGTCAATTCTTAACCAGAAAGTCCCCTTAAGACCCGTCATTTTTGGAATCATCTGCCACTTGTAGGTTTAACAAAGAATGTATTGCAAATTGAAATCAAAAATTCGATTTTATACCCTCTGGAGGCTTCAAAAACTTTTTTAAACCTACTTTATTAGTTAGTAAGAAAAAAATATATATTTTATACTTTGTATTGAATAGCGAACATTTAATAATTATAATTCTTTTACAACAGTAATTATATTCTTGGCATGTATCAATTTTAATAAATAAACAATTAATCCACAAGAGAGAACAAATATAAAAATTTACCTTTCTGTACAGAGAAAATAACACATTTAGTGATAACATGGTTAAGAAAAAAATGAATTTTAAAAATATTAGAGTAGACATATTATTATTTCGATAGTTAGGTTCGCTACGACCATCAGATTACCGAACTTGCACATATGTCCCAACTTTACAGCACTTTTCTGTAAAGTTTACTCACTTTTCTGTAAAGTTTACTGCATTTATTTTCTCCGTGTAGACAAAGACCGATCACAAAAATGAAAGGTCTGGCCAGCGCCCGTACAGATCCCCCCTAAATTTTTCTAGACTTGGACAGAAAAGAAGAAAGTAATACAATTTTGTCATTTCTAACATAGTAATCTTATCGACTGTTATACTACATGTACTTTCATTTTTTATTTTAGAGCTTTACAACGCATAACATAACATTACATAACATTTCAAATCTTATTACAACAATACACTCATTAATATTGAACTTATAAAATTAAAAATTTTCTCGCTCAGTGGGATTCGAACCCTCGACCTTACACTAAAACATACTGTCGCTCTAACCACTTGCGCTACGCTGCCTTATGTAAATATTTTGCGAATTGCCGTAATAAGGAGTGTAGACACGGACAACCAGGAAATGGATCGCATAATAAATTACTTTACCGTTTTATGAAATTCACCTATTTACTGAAAAAAACCATATGATAACCGTCTAGACGATCATCTTGTTTACACCTGGTCGTTTTATGAATCAAGTTCTTCCTCAGTTTGTCCTTTTTGCAATCAAGCCCGTCTTGACTGGCTCAGGACGGGACCCAGTCAGGCCGTCTTAACAAAAATTCATCGATTTTCAATCAAGACCGTCAGGACTGTCCCTCTTCGGAGCCCGGACAGACCGACTTATCGACAATTTGTTACCGATTAGCTTAATTTATTAAAATAATGTGATTGGAAACTTGTTAGGTGAGGTGGCGTAGAATTATGAGGGGATAAATAGGAGAGGGGTGAGGCAGTTAGAAAGAGAGAATAATGGATTTCCGGTCCTTGGAAAGTACCGAGAAGTAAAAGAGAAGAGAAAGGAGTGGAACCTCCGGACCTTCAGGAAGTACCGTGAAGTGTGTGAAAGAAAAGGTACTTCCGGTCCTACTGGGAGTACCGTGAAGTGTAAGGAAGGAAAGGTACTTCCGGTCCTACGGGGAGGACCGTGAAGCAGGGAGGAAAGGGTACTTACGGTCCTACGGGGAGTACCATGAAGTTAAGAAAGAGAAAAAGGCTTGAGGAAAGGAAAAAAGGAGAATTGACTTCCAGTCCTGCGGCGAATACCGTAAAGTCAAGGGAATTTAGGGAATAGAAAAATCACCGATCCCACAGCGAAGACCAAGCGGAAGTTGTTCGGTGTTGCGTCACGTCGCATCGGTAAAAGCAGGGTGTCGGTTCAGTCGACAGTCGCGTTGAATGAAGCACAAAAGAAAGCAGAAAAAAGAACACTGAATTTTATATGAACAAACTAAGAACTCTTTATTTTAAATTAAATTTAAATAGTAACTGAACAGTGGTTGAAAATTGGTGAAAAACAGTAATAAAACGATAACAGGTGATGGTGGGCACGGAGCTCTTGAAGAGAGCGTCCGTGCTGCGTGGCGGTAGAAGACCGAGTGAGCTCTCCGGACGTTGCCGGGAACTCCTTCGCTTGGCGGTGGGACCGCACTGAGCGGGGAGGGGAAACAGGCCGCGCGTGATTGGTCGCCGATGACGACAGCTGCGCGCGGCGCTGTGGCCATGCGCGGCTCAAAACGACGGTTGGATAAATTCCTACGCGTTGGAAAAATAATCCGGAATAAAAAGTAACGGCCAAGCGTACGTTTCCTCGGTTTTTAGGCAAAGATTAATTTTTGTAATAAAAATTATTATGTGCCAAATTATTTAGTAACAAATTAGTCGTTTTTTTAATCACGACCGTATACACCTATTTGATTTTTCAAGCAAGGCGGTCTGTGCTGGCCTTGGGCGGGGCCCGGTCAGACCGTCTAGAGTAGACGGTCTAGGCAATACCCGACCAGACCATCGGTAGGACATGAGTCATGCCCCAACATTTTTCCACACGGGTTGTTCAAATTATTTATATATTTCTTTTTTCTATTCTTATGCTTTCATTCCAGCAAAGAACACTTTTATCAATTTAATTACCTGATTTGTGATTTTTATTGATTAAACGTACACAAGATTTATTTGTATAATTTATTAATCATGCACTGGTTGGTTACATTGACTTCATCAAAACTTGTATACAGTTTCAACTATACGAAAGTATTGATATAAGTTAATCATAAAATATTGACTTGGTTAATAATTATAATGAATTTATTTTTTCTAGGTTTTGAGACTCTCAGAGATGAAGAAAATTCTTTGTAAAAAATTAGCTAATGATTCCGATGAGGTAAAATACATTTTTATTATCTATTGTAACCATTCAACATTTACTTTTTTTTTAATTTTTATATTATTATATTATATTATATTATTATATTATATTATATTATTTCTTTTAGTATCACACATGGGGGAAAATTCCCTATACAAAAAAATATATTTATATTAAGAAATCAGATAAAAATTTAAAATATTAAGTCGAAGCACAGTCATAAAAAATATAATATTGATTATTTCACATTCCACATATTAAATATTTTTAATAACATTTCTACTTCTAAATATCCTTGAATATCAATTTTCCCAAATAGCAAGTTATTTTGCAGAAATCTTGTTCTAACATTTCATGAATTTTCTTATTAAATTTAATTTCTTATTCAATTTTCTAGTTATTGAAATATATATGTATTTTTTATATCATTATTTTATTTTCAAATTTTATTCCCTTACTTTATTTCTTTTTGGTGTTGTTTAGTTTTTACTCTATATACAAATTGTATCCATAAAAAAGAACCCGAACGTAATGACTTTGTTAAAAAGATGATAAAATGTATTTTTTCAGAAAATGTCAAGAAAGCAGAGTTTATTGAAAATAAGACAAGTGTATGAGTGTGTATATAAACACGTAAGTTGGGAAATTTTCAAAAATAGTGATTGATGCCCGTAGGGCATTGATCCTTTTGTGCATTTTTTTCTTTTTTTTTTGTAAGTCACTCGTCGGAAAGCTGATATTATACTCGATTGATTTTATAGCTACAGCACAGGGATCTCTTTCTAGAAAATGCCAAAAAGACGGTGAGCTTTTTATTTTCTCTTATATACACAATGCTTTATCAATTTTTGAGTACTTTTAAGATAGGAATACTTTTTCTATTCCACTAAATGAATAATATCTGAAAATAAAAATATCTCTTTTTATTATCCCTTCAAAAATGAAAACTTACAATTGTTTATGATATCGTATCAAACTTGTGTCTAAACTTCTTTGAAAAAGAAACAAAAGTATTTCATAGAAAAATTATTTTCTGTAATAAATAAAAATATAATAAAAATTATCTAGCTCCATTTTACTATCCCGCATTTTTAAGAACTGCAAAAATATTAATCCAGAAAAATCTTTCTAAATAAAACTAAAACATGTTCAAATTGCAAGAAAATTGACAAATAAAATTTTCCTGAAATCAAACTGCGGGAATTGTATTAAATAAATAAACTTGTTGTTTGTCAATTTATTGATGAAAAGGAAATTCCAACTGAAACTTTTAACTTGGCAATGAAGTCCTTTGAAGCAGTGAAACCAAATAATAACAGAAACAAAGGACGTGCTCGAATTTCAAAGTGAGCTTATTTTTTTATTCGCTGAGAGAAGGTAAAATAGTTTATTTTTCTGTCACTGAAAGGGAATACAGGAAAGCAAATGCTGGCAAAATAGAAAAAAATTTCAAATAAAACGAGAGATATAACCCTAATTTGAAATAATATATGTGTCAATTAATATGAAACAAGGGTCATAAAAAATGGTCCAATAAGCAGGAGGGGTCAAACTCTTTTCTCTTATAAAAAGAGCTCCAAAGAAGATTTTGAGAAAAAAATATTTTTTTAATTTCAAAAAGAAATTGACGTTTTTTAACGATAATAAGAAACTACCATTTTTATCAATAATTAAAAAATATAATTGTTAGTAAATATTAATAAAACGAATTTGCTAATATATGTAACTCGCGCTTGTCGGATTTTCAAATTTTTTATCCGTCATATTGGATCCATTTTGAATTCTGTAAATCTAACATTGGATTCGTAGTGATCTCAAAACATACAATATAACGTTTTTAAAGAGAAAAATATTCTTTTGCACATTCATGGCACGAGCACTTCATTTTTGTTGCTGCACTCTGATATAATCATTTGGATTGATTGATTTTAGATAAGTTAATATTCTATAAATTTAAAAGGTGGAAATATATGCGTCTTGCTAACTATACGAGCAATGTAGTTTTACTTTTTTCTCTCTATTAACTAGTCTCTTCAATCCATCGATAAAATACCTTATCAACTTTAATCGTGATAGAGCTTTGAATTTTTAAAGATTGACATTTAAAGTTTTTGAGAATCCGTCTGACCTTCTTCAACGATATGAGGTGTCAGATGTGACGTTTATAAAATTTATGAAACGTATAAAATATAAATCAACGGGAGATTTGCTGTTTGATCTCGAAACTCCAGATAACTTGGTTCTTTTACACATTGACACATATTATGAAAAAATATTGATCCCTCGTAGTTCTCTCTATGTTCAAATTTTCCATTCGTAATAATTCCTGAATAATAGAGGAGATAAGGTGACGCTAATTATTCTAAATATATGGTAAAAACGCAAATTTTTTCATTGACTGAGAACTTTTACGGTAAAAAACAAAACACATTATTGTATTAAAAACAATAATGTCCTAGGAGAAAAGAGAATGGAGGTCAAGGTCGCGCAAGGATTTCGGTAGAGCAATATGTCCTCAAGTTAAATCAAGGGACGAATCTGTCGTAAAAGAAAAAAACTAAATTGTTACTTTAAACTTTTTTGACAATCACCTGTCTCAAGAAACTTTTTGATATCAAGTTTTATTATGCGAATTATAAACGACGCGATTACTCATTTTTACTATGATAAATGCTCGGAATGAGTTTGTGAAATTTCCTTCGAGAGGAAAGAACAAGTTATTATATTATATTGAAATGATTTGTAATTTTTTTCTTTAATTGAGCATTAAATAATTTTGGGTTTTTCTCTTTCAAGGTTTTTGGGATAATTAATAGTAACTTCGTATCGAAACAGAAAGACTGGCGATTAATATGCTGAATTCTGAGAAATGTAATAAGCATGTCAAAAAGAATTCCATCAATTTTCCATATGCTGTGTTTTAGGTTTTGTACTGAAATCGCAACGAAGCTTGACGAAGCCATCCGAGCGTTCCGAATGACAGTTGCGTATCAAGCGCGTTCAAGAACTCGGGGCAAAAAATGCAAGGAGGATATTTCTGAATGGCTCTTACAGTGTTAGTAGTTACGTTAGTGCCACAAACAGCTGAGTAAAAATTTCTGAAGTGGCCTCCTCTATTTTCATAAAGGTGCAAATTGTTACTGATTATTTTATTATTAGAAAAAAAATGAATAAAAATAATTTGAATTGGTAACTACTCGGCGAAGAATTTGAGATTATAAAAAAGAGATAGAGGTTGGGTAGTTGGAAAAAGAAAAAAAAAAGTTTCCGAGGAAGAGCGGGCAAAAAAAAGAAGAGGAAACTTCCGCAAATGGCAGCGTTCTAGAGACGTGTATCATGTAACCGCCATGTGACTTATGTCAGGCTAACATCAGCGCACCTACCAGTGCTACCGGAACTATTCTTGAGTTCTGGCCACTTTTGTATTGAGAGTCGTCGTAGCCTGGTAGAAAACCAAGTGAGCTCTCCTGCCGCTGCAGCTGCTTCGCGGTGGGACTGGGTGAGACCGCGACTAAGCGAGAAGGGGAACAGGCCGCGCGTGATTGGCCGACGATGACGCAATAGTTGCGCGCGGCGCTGTTGACACGCAGGACTGAATCGACGGTTTGGTTTCCGAGAAACCGAGAGTTCTAATATTGGAATACATAGAATTTTAAAGAAAAAGAAACGGTTGAGCGTACGTTTCGCCAGGTTTTAGGCAGAGAAAAATAAGTTTAATTTTAAAGTTAAAATTATTTGTGTAACAAAATGTTAAAATTGATCACTTTTTTTGAAGATATAGTGCCTACTAATATGTCCACCAAAGATTTTGTGAATATTCAATTTAATACAATATTTATTGTTAATTAGAAATTTAGGCCATTTTTTAAATAAATATCTTTGAATTGTTAAGTCTTTAAGTAAATTTATTGAAAATTGGTAATTACGTGAACAAAGAAACGTTCTTTTAAATTATGTGACAAAACTTACAAAATATTTATGATTATCATTTTTTAATCATTATTTTATAAACAAATTATATTTTAACTGTGCTCTTCACGTGACTGTTTTCTCCTTCTTATTGATGAATGTTCCTTATAATGTTGCCAAATAATAAATGGAAAAGCATTTTAGTGCAACGATAAAATTTTTTTTATTATTTTACTTTTTGTCTCACGCTGCACGCTCCGTCACACAACGTGAAAAAAAGTGGCTGGGAACAAATTGATTTTCAGTCCACAATTCTTATCCGATTTGCAATATTTGTTCTTTAAATTGTAAAATTTTGCATAAAATATACGTTTTCTATTTTTTATAAACAAATTTTAACAATTGTTTGTTTAGTGTTACACGAAAATAGAGCTTTTGAAGAGAGCATCAGCGCTGTGTAGCGGTGGAAGACCTTCTTTCATTTTAGTGGCCTGCTAGAGAGCAAGAACTAGGGACTTTCCGGATACTCTAGTCCGTGAGCTCCATCTATAGAGGGTGGGACAGCGAGCAAGCGAAGAGGGGAACAGGCCGCACGAGATTGGCCAACGACGCATCATGGCTGCGCGCAACGCTGTTGCTGCGCAGAATTAAGACGTCGGTTGGTTTTTAAAAAACCAAGAATTTCTTACTCGGATTAAAAATATTCTATAAATAAAAACAGCAATGTGAGATTCGAAAAGTTTAGACAGAGATTATAATTTTAAGTTTAATAAGTATTATTCAATAATTAAAGATCTTTGAGTAACACTGTAGCGATCAAATTTTATGTTATGTTCTTTTTCATTGTTATGTCTTAATATAACTTTATTCATTTTTATTGCATTGTAATGTTTTATTTTATTATCAATAAATTAAACAAAATAGATAGTTGTGTGGTTACGTCTTTCGACTTTCGTTTCCACTTTTGATACAGCGTTTGGTACGCTTAAAATTACTCATTAAAACTAAAAGTCTCTGAGTGTTGTCAAAAAAAAATTTCAAATATTCTTCGATGATTTACAAATATGTGGGATTTTGTATAAATATTGAATTTTATGTCCAAATAATGTTGGAAAATGTGAAATGAAATAATATATATCATAATATTATCATCTCAAAGGTATATTTTATTAATATTTTAGAGGACAATGTGGACAGAATAAGTGACATAAAAGTAGCCCTTGGTAACCTTTATGTTCGCAAAGTCTCATATAAGTTAGAGTAAAATTACCTGCGTGGTGCATTTTTTATTAAACTCGACAAAGGTTCCTTTCCTTCCGCTTAATGCTTTAATTTTTTAATGCAGTTATTGCTCTCCGTGATGAAACTTACTTTTAGTAATATTTCTCCTTTTTATTATTAAACAACAGAATTTAGTAAAAAATATAATTTTAAAAAATCAAAATGGCACACATGTGGACATCTTAAAAACAAGCTACTGAACTTCAAAAAATTTGAACGCTACAACGTAATCTGAGGATTTTGGGGTCGCTGAATGAAGCACTGAAGTGTAAATTTAAAAATTCAAAATGGCGGATCCAGAATGACGACCAAAAGTTCTAAAGGATTGACAGACATGGCTAATAATGCTTATTCGGTGGTTTGTAGTGTCCCTGAATGCCGACTTCTTCACGAAATTAAACATTGAATATGGTGAATTCAAAATGTTAATATTTTTTTTTATTTTGACTTAATTAATTGAACTCGCTTACTCGGTAGTTATTGGGACGGCTGAGTTCAAATCTATGGTCAAAAACAAAGAAATTTGAACAGCAGATGCAAAATGTGTGCAAAATCTTTTAAAAATTTCACGCTTTTGACAGAAAATGTTTGCTCAAAGTATCGGACATGTTATGAAACTTCAAAATGTTACCTTCTAAAGCAAAATATTCATAAAGCCACTGGCGGACAAAAGAATAAACACAAAATAAATAAAGCTTGGGATTTATAATATCCTTTTAGATTACAAATGTAACGACTTAGTAATATGGATGTTATGTAATTTCAAACAGTAAGATTTAAAAAAATTATTTTCATTGTCACAGTTATATCCAATCCAATTATTTCAATTTATTAATATATTCATTACATAATTTATTTATTATATAATATATTTATTATATAATTAATAATATATATATATATATGATGCAACATCAATTCTTATAAAAGATAATGATAGTGAAATGAGGTTTGCTTACAATGAAATAAGTCATTATGAGGAAAATAGGTATATTGGGCTAGTTTTGTTTAAAAACCATTGTAAATATAATTAACCGAAATCTTTTTATAATTTTATAAGATTGTTTTTTAAAAAAAAATATTTTATATTTGAAACAGTAGAATAATAATTATACAAATTTTCTCCTACGGATCGATCATTTTTTAAAATTAATAATACTAGCGCCTCTGCCGGCCGTTTGCCGGCAGTTGATTCTCTTTGCCTTTTTTTCTCAATTACTCTAACACTAGCAAATAATACGCGCGAGAATGATGTAGGAGATGATTTATTTACCTACATTAAATTTAAATCTAAGGTTCATTTTTATTTTTGCATGCATGAAATTCCTATTTAAAAAAATGTCCTTTAAAACTAAACTGGGAATATTAAATTCAATTTTTTTGCAACACATTATTTCTACCTTTGTAAAATGTTATGCAAACTTTAATATTATACTTTTTAACATACTCAATTATTCTGAAATTTTAAACAATATTTTTTAATAATATTATGAAATTATCCTTTTTTAAAATCTTTAAAAATATTTAAAATGTTTTAAAAGTTCTGGTCTCTATAGATAAATATTCATAAATCTTCTAAAAAAATTTAAATTTCCGTAAAGTATTTCAAAATTTTAGAATTTAATTTTATTTTATTTTTTAAAATAATTTCCAATCTTTTAGAATATTTTGAAATTATTGGTTTTAAAATAATATCATGATAGAATAACAATAATGTGATATAATATATACATATATAAATTCTTGATTATAGTAGAACATTCTGTAATTGGGACATTCCACAGAATATTTTTATTTAAATTTCTTTCATTAAAACAATTTTTTTCTAATTCTATATGAAAAGTTAACGTTCACGTGTTTTTTTTTATTTTGCGATTTGACAAAAATGATTTAAGCTATGATTTTTTAAAATTTAATATCTTTTGAAGTAGTGTTTTTTATCATTCAAGAACTATACCATTTTTTATTTTTGTTCTTAGAGTTTCAAGCAAATAATTTGTTAATGTAAACTTTCCTCTTATAATTCGTTTGTTTTTGTCTTTTTTTCCGAAATACAATATGTAATTCTTTGCATTTATTAAATAAATTATAAATAGTATTTTAACGGCGTAAGTTACTTTGGTATAAACGAGAAAAAATTGTTTGTTTATCAGTATAGCTAACATATAAGAAACATCTTAAAAATCAATTACTTCGGTTTTGAGAAAAGTCACTTTTTAGATGTAATTTCAATTTTTTATTATATGCTTCCTTTGCAGTACCTAACTTTATTTTTCATTATACATATTTGAAATCTTCAAAGAGAAACAAATAATTTTTATGTATTATACTATTTTTTATCTTCCAGTACACAGAGAGACTTTCGCTCTTAAAAAATCCAAAAGTTTTTTTAACTGAGGATATAACAGAAAAACCTGTTTTTCTGCTTGTGAAAAGAACAAAAATTACAATAATTATATTAAGACGCCATATTTTAATGAGAACTTTTCCTATAGCGAAATTGTAATCTTCGCTTTCTTCCCGAGTACGTCCTACTATTACGGTTGTAATTTTTGTTCTTTTCACAAGCAAAAAAGACGGTTTTTCTGTTATATCCTCAGCTAAAAAAAATTTTTGGACTCTTTACACAGAAATTAAAAATATTTAATATCAAAAGTTTCTCCGTTGTGCTTTCAATTTATACACTGTTAAAAATGTTAGCAATTTTACTATACTTTTGCTATACAAATGTAAAGTAATTTTACTATACGTGTGTCACAAACTATTATTAATATAC
>WNHD01005384.1:0-10243 GCA_011057455.1 Ganaspis sp. Gsp50 | reverse complement strand
TCTCCAATTATTTCGGCCGAATCATTTCAACAGAATTGTATTTTGTTTAATATAAATTTAACTCCTGCTCATAAGCAATATTTGGTGAGTGCACTTCTAGTCCAAAATCCAGGGACGCCTGGATTGAAGTGAAGTTAAAGACGGAGGACAACTCACGAAGAACTCACAAAATTTCATTGGAAAGATTTACCCTTTAGACCTCCAAGGAATTTGAAGACGAGGACAACTGGAAACAGGGCCCTGGAAACCAACAACCTTAGCGCAATAACCCCATGTACGGCTGAAGGATTGTTGATTCGCCAACGATAACTGTAAGTTTTGTACCTCGTTTTGTAAAAGAAGAACTGTATGAGGAGTGAATGAAAAATAGATATCTAGGGATTTTGTGAAAGAAATTGTATGCGAAAGTTTGCGCGGGATTTATATTGAATAAATAAATATTCTTATTGCATTGTGAAAAATTCTGTTTATTATTTAGTAGTGTTTGGTTGGTCATTTATCATATCAAAAGTACAAAACATCACAATTCCAAACAAACACCTCAACATCTGTAAGGAACAAACCATTTCTAGACTAAACTGTTATAGTTGATGAAGAATCACTTAATGATGGAACTAGCAAACCGAATACCTTATGAACTATTTTATTCTCTGGTAATAAAGTAGCTGCTATTCCTGTAAAAGCCATATTACAAACTCTCTTGCCTTTGTCACTTAATAAATGCCATAATGTTGTACATGAATGTTTTTCCAGATCCACCAGACCTATCAGTATAAACACATCTACTTGCTTTTTTCAGAATCATCTACTACTTTTAAGATACAATAAACAATCGTTTTTGGTTCAGAATTCAAGTTGAAATATCTTTCTTATAATTCTTATGATAATATGAATAATTATATTTAATAATATTCATAATTCATGTGGTTATTTGTGTCAGAAGAAATACAATTTAATATCTACTAATCTAATGTCTAAATTTAATGACAATTTTAATGTCTAGTAAATCTTCAAAATCTGTTAATTGATATTCTTCATTAGCAAGAATAGATTGTATATTTAAGCTTTACATGCCTCATTCTGTTCACATGCCCGTTTATAATATTCTAAAAGTTTTCCTTAAACTCTTCCCTAAGTTTATTGGGGTTAACTGGACGACAATGAATTAAAATTCTGACAAATAACTGTTGAAGTATTTGTGGCATCATCCAAACTACTGCTTCTTGTAAACAATTCTTCCATTCATTACCATCAATGGGTTCAAGTGCTAAACATGCAGAAGTAAATGTCTCGTATATTATCTGTGATGAGTGGATTGAGAAGAAGGGGTACGGATCCGAAATAGGAGACTACAAAGGCCGAACGATAAGAAAGGGAAATGGGGAAAAGGCGGATAGCAAACGAGCTGATAGCTCGATGGTTGATTTGTAAGCTAATTGAAATTCAATTCAACCGATTCACACTTGTAGTAATTTACTCGGGTATCACATTTTTGCCAAATGCAGTGCGCGTCTGATAAAGAAACGTAGGGACGCCCATTATTGTTTGCTGAATTAAACTACTAGCCACTGTGCTATTTTCTTACATCATATATTATCACCTTGGACATGATCTGATTTTCTTTAAGAGGATCACCGTATTATTACACCAGATATATATATATGGATATATTTAAACTTCAGCACACTAGTCTCCGGTCGAAGAATCGATCCAGAACTAACATCCTGTGAGTTGCCGAATCTTTTCTTTCTAAAATTCTATTTAAATGATCATCTTCAATTTTCAAATGTAACTTTGTAAAAGTAAGATAGTCGAATAGATTTGTAACATTGTCTTATGATCGACCCGATAAGAAGTTTTAAGTAGGATAGAGTGTACAGGGAATGAGAGATCTGAGTATTATCAAGTAGGGTCAGGCAGGGTAATTGTGTACAGCATATTAACATAAACAGTGATCCAAATCTTTAATATTTTATTTTGTTCTTTTATTTAAATTTGCAATTTCCTAGGAAATTAAATAGTAGGCATGATTCACTCCCCTCCGAAAGTGTACCTGTCCCGTCAATTGTTCTTAAAAGCTCAAAAGATGTTGTTCCTCTTCTAGGCAATAACGCTCTAAGATGAAACAATTAAAAATGCAAAGGATTAATAGCCTAAGATCTTAACACTACGTGTTTTTTATTCCCATTCACGTGATTTTTCAATTCAGATGTAATGTTGAGGTATTTTTGAATAATACACTTGTGCATGTTGCATCACGCTTATGTAACTCCAAATAATCTAGTAATTCGTGTTTTCTTACAAGTAACCCTACCCAAGTATCCCTCTCCAATTTTAATGAAAATTGGCACAATTCTATTATGTGGAAAAATATTTGACACGTGATTTTTTATACGTGCCCTTAAAGCGTTTTAAAGATAAAAACCACCCTTAGAATACTAACATGTGAAGGACTAGGCTGGCCACTATAATAACTATAATAATACAATTAAATTAACAGATTATCAATGACAATTATATATTGGATGCCCAGAAATGACGCCCACTGCTAACCAAGCAAGAACAACCCCTAGAATCATCTCTGAAGCAAGCAAAACTACCCTTATTTATTCTAATTAGAACCAAATCATTTATGAATTTTTTATTAACAGATTTTTAATAAAATCATAATTTGGATATACAGAAATTATATCCATTGCTAACAAAGCAAAAACAACCCTTAGAAGTACCCCCTAAGCTATATAAACCATCACTATTTACTCTAATTACGATACTATGTCATTCAAGAATTTTTATATTCACAGATTATTAAAGAGAATCATAAATTGGATGCCTAGAAATGATGTCCATTGCTAAACGAGCAAGAACAACTCCTAGAATCATCTTCGATGCTAACTAAACTACCCTTAATAATTTTAATTGGAATAAAATCATCGATTAATTTTCTTGTTAAGGGATTATTAATGAAAATCATAAATTGGATGCCCAGAAATGATACCCGCTGCTAACCAAGCAAGAACCCCTAAAATTAGTCAGGAAGGAACATAATTTGTCTTTTAGCAAATGAAATGAATAACTCTGGTGTAGGTTTTAAAGTTATTAGGAAAATTAAGTTAAAATTGTACAGCTTTAATAAAAGTTTTTTCTTAAAACTTAATCCCTTTATGCTTAAAATGGGTAAAGCAGTGCTAAATTGTACAGAAACCATTAAAAAGTGTAATTTTTCTATATTTTTATATTGAAATAAATATTAATTTCCTAAATATATTCTTTTTTCAAAGAGTTTAAAATGATAGGTGTATATTCGTTACTTTACAATTGCAGGGTATCTACAATTTTTTCCTTACAAAATTTATTAAGTTTTTCTTGATAAACTTAAATTTTTTGATCTTTCTAAACTATTTTAACTATATAAACGTCAATTTCCTTAGATTATCATGATTATTGAGTAATTCCTGATTTTGCAAATATATAATATATAATATATAATTTTCAATGATAATCTGTTCATCTAATTGTATTCTTATAGCTCATATAGTGGACAGCCTAGTCCTCTGAAGGTTAATATTTTAAGGGTGGTTTTTACCCTTAAAACGCTTTAAGGGCACGTATAAAAAATCACGTGTCAAATATTTTTCCACATGCTAGAATTATGCTAAGTCTCATTAAAATCGGAAAGGGACACTTGGCTAGGGTTACTTGTTAATCAAACGAAATATTACTAGCATCACGGTCTTCAGAAATAATAATATTTTTTGTCGATTTTATAACTTTATCGTACAAGCATAGCTGAATAAAAAATAGGTTTGTGTGCGCAAAGCAGACACCATCAACAAGTTTTTCACCTGGATATTCTAAAATTAACGGAATGCCACTATTCCTGGGCAACTTGGAGGATTTTTTGCAAAATGAAATCTTTTTATGCATTCTTTCAATCTTTTCTTCCTCCATTGAATTACATAGTCGAAAATAGTTAATTCCCTCGATCCTTGATCTAAAGAAGTGGTGCTCTAACTTTCTCAAAGCGTTTAAGCGGGTCACGAGTTTTAAAGAGTTAGAATACTCGAATAAAGGAGGATCAAGCAGAGAAAAAAGAAGGACGGCAGCAGTCTATACGAGAAGAAGGAAGAGATGGAAAGGACAAAGTGAAAAAGAGAGAGATCTAAAAGTGCTAAAGAATGTGAGCCATGATAAAAAGGGGAAGGAGACTTTAGCTAGAAAGTTTGGTCGCGGACATTTCTTGGCTTTTTCGCGACAGACGACCGTAAACGTAAAGCATCTTCAAAGAGGACCGGTCTAACTCTATTAACATAAATTGAGAGAGACTGCGAGACTATAACACCTGACTTTACAGCTATTTTTATTACCGTAACTTTATGCAAACGTTTGCGCCGGTCTTCGGTCTCGCGAAAATAGCATTCTCTCCCACAGGAATTGTGAATGAAAAAAGAAAGGGGAAATGTTGGAAGAATGCTCATGAGAGAATAAAAAGGCTCATTAGATGATAAGGGAAGCGCGAGAGAGAAGAGAAAAATCTCTGTAGGAGAGTTAAGAAAATCCATGATAGCTTTCGCATAAGTGTATAAGATATTGCGCGTCTAGGTTTTCATTTCCTGGAATCGTTTACGATTTAGAGAACTGGAAAAGCGCTCAAGGTAATAGGTTCTTCTGAAAATGTCTCGAAAGGTTTTGTAAACCAGGGCAAATAACTCCCCATGAAATGTCCCATGAATTTCGCTCTGCGGTTTCAATGATCTCCTATTCCGCTCTTTTTATTCTCCTTGAAAAGATTCTCCAGAATTACCTTGTTACATTGTCTTTTTATCTTTCACATTCTCCAAAACACTTCTCATATTTAGCTTAAGTTGTTGATAATACAATCCTTAGTCTCCAGAGATGGAAATTTCAGATTGATCTTTAATTGTGCGGGATACATTTCCTTCCAAATTGAGTATGTCTTGTAACGCACTAAAATTTTATCGCGTGCAAATATAATTATTAGTTAATTTGAAACTCATAAATCAATCAACATCAAAACGAGAGTCAACTATTCAAGGCTGCTGTGACAGCCGAATCAAAACTTGTCAAATTGTGACACTTTATTTCTAAATTTCACTTTTGTTATTGTTTGGCCTAACCTTAAAAAGTCGTTGTTACACTAACGTCATATTTCCATTAAAATTTAACTTAAATCAATAAATGCTTTATATTGTCTTTCCCTTCTCTGCCAACTTGTCAAACCGGCGAACTTGACGAAATGCAAAAAAAAAATTATACAACACAGAAAATTAACAAAACTGGCCAAGAGGGCTATATTTTGGAAATTTAAGCTAATGTTACAAGAAAACTGGACGTGGTGGGTTAATTTGGTGATCAGATTTCAATTCAGCATGAAAAAATCTACAAGAATCACCTTCCCTCATTTTTGTAACAGACACAATCGAAATTTTGCAGGACTGTGTCATCAATGAAATTATTTATAGAATTCTAAAATCATTCTATGGAATCGAACAAGTAAAATAGGAGACTGTGACTCATAACCAAAATTTTTATCCCAAATCGCAGGTTGGTGTCCGAGACTTTTATTGGTAAAAATTGTAGAATCTTATTAAAACGGTGGCACTACAAAACTCTGGAGATTAGACTTGGGTAGAACGTGCTCTGAGTGCACTCTCGTACGGAAATGTCGTTCCCCTTCCATGTGCCGAAAATTTCCTCAATCTTACTGCACTCTACACTTCCACGCGTTAATCGGGGTTAAAAATTGTTAATTAATTCATGCAGGATGACAGATTACAATAACAATTATGTCACCTACACCAGAATAGGAAATTCTTAATTTATTATTTGGACATTTAAACTCAGAGCACGGCTCAGGCATAGGTAATACTGCATCATGCTCTATCGTAGATCCTCTGGTGCCTTTGGTGCAAATATTCAAACAAAATCTTGAATCTTAAATTCAAATTCAATCTTGATATATTTTAAAAATAAACAAAGTGCATTATCAATGAATTTTCAACAACTGATGTCACAAGTTGAATTCCGAAACTTGAAACTTTTTGACTTGATATATAATTCAAGTCTAGTCCATCACTTTTCCCATCAATCAATAATCCTAACCACATATCACTGATTTTAATCTTTTTTCACTTTCTGTTGAAAATTCGACATGTTCCTGACTTTTTCAATTATTGATGAGTATCTAGGGTCGTGATAAGGGATATTAAAAGTTTAAAAAGTAGGAGAGTAAATTTTTCTGAAATGGGATCCGTTACGAATGGGGGATTGATAACAAGAAGGGAAAGGTCTTCAGAGGGAGACGAGTTTCAAGATAAGGGAAAAAACGTATAGGATCTTTCTCTTATTATCTGTCGTGCAAGTGGTTCTAGCAGCTCGTAAGTTCTTGCCTCAGTCGTCCTCCAGTCACTTATCACAGCTATGATAGGGCTCCAAGGAAATTGAAATTGATAGCCCTGATATAAGCGAAACGTTTGATTTGCAGCACATACCTTTTAGCCAGTGTCATTTATGATCTAAAGTGATAATATTTTAAAAGTAATTAATACAATATATAAATAATTTTCTTTTAAGTATTATCTGCGCGACAACTTTCTTTTTGTGAGGGGGGATTTTGAGGTTAATTTTGCGATTTTTTCAAGCGTAACCTCAAAATTAGAGGTCAATAAAAGGCCAAATATAATCTTAAAAATAAAGATAAATCAGGGGTCAGACATAACCTCAAAACTAGAGGTCAAACAAAACTTGAAAATTAGAGATAAATCAGAAGTCAGACATAACCTCAAAATTAGAGGGCGCCAGATCAAAAGTCGAATGCTTGCTGATATAGGGAGCTTTTGCGTGTGATTTTGACAATGCGTTTGGTTAAAGAAACGCATTTCTTAAATAAATGGAATGAATGTAATTATTTTTAATTAAAAAGAATTTATTTAAAACAGTATTTCTCTATGTTCAATATTTATTTATTGAAAGCAACACAAGAGTGCATTATTGATAGTATAGCCACTTGATTTAAAGTTATTGGACATTTGAGACGAATTGAAGTGGGTGTTTCAATTGTCGAAAGAGGTACAAGTAAATTCACACAATCCTGAAATGTGGTTTTTTATTGCTTGGGGGATTTTTTTATAGGCAAATGAAACAACGCGATTTTTATGGAAAGTACAAAATAGTCGTACAAGGTGTGTAAACGAGAAAAAGGCAAATGTCATTTCTTATATCAGATGAACCTGAAAGAGTAATTTTTCAACTCGAGGAAACATATAAGCTGGAGTCGTGACACCACGCTTTGTCCTACAATTGCGCGCGCGATGTGATCTCAAGTAACAAATGAAACCTAAAGAATTGCACACTTGTCTGAAAATGCTCCCTAAAGAAAGTGCAAGTATAAGAATGAGTAGCTCTTAATAAACAATATATTTTTTTCACTGCACTAGTCTTTTTTGTTGCACTTATAATATACAATTAATTTCGGAAAAAATGCATTAAAATTAGGTATTTTCACTTCATTTTGACTTTAGGAGCTAAAATTTGATATATACTAATGTAATTTCACGAGTAGATATTCTTATGGGTCATAAAAAATATACCTAAAAATTACGATTATAGCATTTTTAGGTATAAAATTATGACTATTCATAACATCTCCAACATTTGACCTAGAATGCTGAAATTTAATACATTTGTACTTATAGGCTTTAAACAAATATGTACTTTTGTATAATGATTTACAACAAATATAAATGTAGAAAAAATGAACAACTATTACTCCCACTTGACGAGTTTTGAAAATATTTGTATTGTTTGTAAATCAAAAAACTAATTGTTTTAATTAAAATAGTAATTTGAAGATTTACCGTCGATTTGCATCATAAACTTTGTACAGGTATCTTTCAGTTTACGAAGTCATACAATCCAGAATCTATACACTTGTTTAATGCTTAGACCCCGAAAACTGGAAAGTTCCACTCCGGATTTAATTAACTTCACGAAAATCCAGTAACTGTTTTACTTCGTAACAGTTTGTTTATAATAAACTAATTAAACCATTTCATGGCTACAAGCATAAAGTAATGGATGATCATTAAAAAGTTATAGATCTAATTCAAAAAGTATTCGAAATTAATATTAAGGGCTCTAACTCTGAGGAAATTTCTCTTTCGACATATCCAACAAAACTACAGCTTGCGGCTGAAAAAAAGGAAACATTTTCTCTTTCAAAAAAATAAAAAATGAATGATCTCTTTTTTAAAATAATTGATCCAGACCAGTGCCAAAAACGTTATAATATTCTAATTGGGGTGCTTTTTTCTGGGGAATCGAATAAAAAAAGAAAAATTCAAAAAAAGTTTCCGGAACACTGTCAAATTTGCAAAAACGTAAGACATGAATTTCTCATTAAAAATAAAAAAAATATTGAATTCTTTTTTAAATTTCTAATTGATCCAGACGAGTGTCAAAAACGTTATAATACTCAAGTTGGGGTGCTTTTTTCTGGGGAATCGAATGGAAAAAGAAAAAATTTAAAAAAAGGTTCCGGAACACTGCCAAATTTGTAAAACCGTGAGACATGCTTTTCTCATGAAAAAAAAATAAAAAAGGAATGAATTCTTTTTTAAATTTCTAATTGATCCAGACAAGTGTCAAAAACGTTATAATACTCAAATTGGGTCGCTTTTTTCTGGGGAATCGAATGCAAAAGGAAAAATTCAAAAAAAGTTTCAGGAACCCTGTCATATTTGCAAAAATGTTAATCAAGATTTTCGCATCATAAGAAATAAAGAAATGAGAAGATTCTTTTCTTAATTTCCAATTAATCCAAGCGAGTTTCAAAAACGTTATCATACTTAAGTTGGGTGCTTTTTTATGGGGAATTGAATGCAAAAGGAAAAATTTAAGAAAATTTCCAGGAACCCTGTCAAATTTGCAAAAATGTGAATCATGATTTTCTTATTAAAATAAAATTAACAGATGAATAAACTTTTTTTAAATTTCTAACTGATCCAGACGAGTGTCATTAACATTAGAATACTCAAATTGTGGTGTTTATTTCTGGGGAATCGAATGCGAAAGGAAAAATTTAAAAAATGTTTCAGGGACCGTGTCAAATCTGCAAAAATGTGAATCATGATTATTTCTTTAAAAAAAATAAGAAAATGAATGATCTCTTTTTTAAATTTATAATTGATCCAGACGAGTGTCAGAAACGTTATAGTTTTCTAATTGAGGTGCTTTTTTGTGGGGTATCGAATGCAAATGGAAAAATTTAAGAAAACTTTTAGGAACCCTGTCAAATTTGCAAAATTGTGAATCATGATTTTCTGATTAAAAAAAAAATAAAAAAATGAATGAATTTTTTTTTAAATTTCTAGTTGATACAGACGAGTGTCAAAAACGTCATTTTAATAACGTTTTTTTTATTGATGACATTTTTTTATTGATTCTTTTGAATTTTAAAGGGGAAAAAAATTACAAAAAAAAAACCATATTTTTAAAGAAAACAAATACAAATTTTTGGGTTGATTATTACTAAAATTTTTTGAGCCTGTTTCTTGATTTTTATGAGTGTAATAACTGTGCCAAATTTCATTAAAATCGGTCAAAGCGTTCTCGAGATAGAGAGTCCTCAAAAAACGATCTATTAGACACACACACATATATATGCACACACGCACTCACACTTACATCTGGACATTGGTCTGAAACTTCGTATTTATGCTTTTTGGATGAAATAGAGTTGATTTAGACTATTTTTGGAAAGTCAAAACTCAAACCAAAAACAATGCTTCCTTATGAGGAAGCAAAAGTAAAAAAGGTCATCATTATCACATACAAGAAACTATCGAATTCATCATTTTTTCTGACGGTTATCGTTTCCTATATATAATGTAACGCCCTAAAATTTCAGAGCGTTACAAAATTATCATTATCTCATTAAAATTCGCGAATCAATTAATAAATAAACATCAAGATGAGAGTCAACATTCAATTGGTCTAGGCAGCTGTGTCAGCCGAATCAAATCTTGGCGAATTGTGCCACTCAATTCATAAATTTCACTTTTGTTATTTTTTAAACTTAACCTGAAAACTCATCATTTCATTCACTTCACATTTCCTGTTAAATTCTGTTTAAATCAAGAAATCTTCTATAGTATTTATCACCTCTCTGCCAACTTGTCAAACCGGAAAACTATAACGAACTCAAAGTTGCGTATTCTGACTA
>WNHD01005383.1:0-32226 GCA_011057455.1 Ganaspis sp. Gsp50 | reverse complement strand
GTTTTCTAATTTTTGTGTTAGCTTCAGTACATTAAGATTTTATTTTAGATGCTTCAAAAATCTATCTTTTGACCTATTATTGCACATTCTAGTGCAATTTTATCTCAAAAAATAAACTTGATGAAAAACGTTGAAAAACAGCATTTTTTGAAAACTTCTAATTTTTTGTAATTTTTATGTTAGCTTCAGTACATTAAGATTTTATTTTAGATGCATGAAGAATGTATCCTTTGACCTATCATTGAACCATCTAAAGCAATTCCATCTCTAGGAATAATAAAATTGAAAAATTCAGAGAAACACCATTTCTCCAAAGCCTTTGTTTTATAATTTTTGTGTTAGCTTCAATTAATTAATATTTCATATTAGATGCTTAAAAAATGTATTTTTTGACTTATTAACAAATCTTCTAAAACAATTCCATGTCAAAAAATTAGCAAATTGAAAAACGTTAAAAAAACAGCACTTTCTCAAAACCTCTAATTTTTTGTAATTTTTATGTTAGCTTCAATAGATTAAGATTTTATTTTAGATGCTTGAAAAATGTATCATTTGACCTATTAATAAACCATTTAGAGCAATTCCATCTCAAATAAATTAGCATTATAAAGAATGCTAAAAATAATACTTTTTTAAAACCTCAAATTTTTTCTAACTTTTATTCTAACTTTAAGCTTGCATACTTTCTGATTGTTGTTTAAATGCCTAAAAAGTCACCTTTTCGTCTATTACTGAACATGATATTCTTATTTTAGACAGATCTATTTACGTTTAAAATATACAAAACTTTTAAGAAATAATTTTTGAATTTATGAGATGTAATTGTATAAATATAATCTTTATTACGTTACAGTATGAGTTTATTAATAGAAATACATATATGTATACCTCTATTAGAAAAAAGATTAATAAAGATGCGTTAAAACTTTGCGATACGACTTTTTATATACAAGCGCAGTTTTAAAAATACGGTTTCCATGCAATCATTTTCACTGCATCGTCATATTGCACTCTTGGTTATTAACATAGAGGAAATTAAAAAATCTTTCTAATAGAATTTTTTTGGTAATAAAGATACATATTCTTCCGGACCTCAATTTTCTGTAAAATTCTCAGTTTATTCTGCATTTATAACCCATTTAGCTTTAAATACGGCCAGTACCACTTATCTCTGCTAACTTTTTTGGCGGATTAAGTACGATATCACGTAATCGTCGAATAAATTGTACCTTCATGCTTTTATCAGCTACCTACTTTTTTTCTAATTTTCACGAGTGCTTCTTAAAAGTTAAAATCTCATACTGATTATTTTTTCTTTTTTGCCTATTTATAATATGCTTTGTGCAGAAAAAATGAGAGGAAAAATAGCAAATTTTACAAAAATCGTACGAATAAACGAAACAGAAGTTTTCAGAAGAAACAGGAAATTAAAAGGTTTATATTTTAATACCAAAGCTGATTTCTTATCGGACGTTTGTAATAAGGATGTAGGTTTAATTAACAATTTCAGATATCTTTCGGGTATTCAAAGGATAGGAAATCTGACATTAATTTCAGTAATCATCGTCTCTTTAAATGACAGTGATTATTCTCGTTTGTAATAAAACCTCGTCATGAGAAATAAAATGACGAAAAGTAAAGGCCGCGAAAGCTTGCGCATGTAATTGAGTCATGAGATGAACTAATGACTTAAGTGCTTCAGTAATTCCGCAAGACTTAACTCGTTAGTTGCTCCTATGGTTCAATTATCAAGAAAACAGGATAACTTAAACTTTTGATAAAGATACCTGTAATCGGCAGTGCCATCTTTAATTTTCTTTAGTCCTTCATTAATAGACATTAATGAAGATGACGCTTCACATTTATTTATAACAAGCCCCTCGAGTAATAAATATAAAACACTGATCAACGTTGCTCTTAAAATTATTACCAACAAGTATAAAAGAACGGTAATTAAGCAATAATAAAAATATCCCTTATCAGTATTCTCATCCAATATTAAAATTACGACTATTAAAATGTTGTAATAAAATCTTTAACATCCGAGTAGTAAATCCAATCGAAAAATAAAATGTACATTTTAGTGTTTAATTATTATGCTATTATGTGTTCTTGTTTTTATCATATTGTTTATTGTTTCTTGCTTGTTTGTATTGTTTTGTTATATTCTTTATCATTATTAATGTTGTCGACTGTATTAAATGTTAGTTTTTATTTTTAAGCATCCAATTCTTATTATCGTTATTCACTGATTTTTAAATATATATGTATATATATTTTAATAATTATAATTTCAATTATAATTCGTTAATTTAATTAATTAACATAATTTCAATTCGTTTTATTATTGATTGTTACTATTACAATTACCATTATATTATTAAAGTTACTGTTATTGTTTGTTATAGTAACAGTATTGTGATAAGGTGAACATTAAGCATATTCTTTTATAAACAATGCATTGCAAATGATTAGATAGTTGTATAAGCTTCAAATGTATGCAACACGTTAGTTTCTTATCTAATGTTCACTCTTCAAAGATCGTGGCCATTCTGTAAATTTTTCCTAGAATAAAATTCCCCTTACCAAGTTTCTAAATACCAAAGAAATATTTTCTCAACAAAAGAAATAGAGAAAGCGAAACTAAATTTACAGTTAGAATCTTTGGCGAAACGAACAATATTTAAACAGTTTTGCTAAACAACAATAACAGAAGAAACAATAACTATTTTTATTAACAAATACAATTTTTCTTCACCAATTTCTTTACCAATTTCCTTACTGATTCCTTTCGTCAACTAATTTTTTTCAAAACCTTTAACAAAACCGAATAAAATCGAGGCTATAAAAGAACTGATGCGACAGTTTTAAAAAAAGTTATTTAAAATTGAAGAGAATTATAAACATCAATAAGGAATTTAATTAATATGTGAGAAGAACTTTGTAGCATCAAATTTAAAAAAATTCAGTATAAAAGCTGGCAAATTTAATTAAAGTGATAAAAAAAATAATTATGAAAGAAGTGGAGATTCTTAAAAGAAATTTCTAGATTAAAATTTCATAAATTATCATTAAAATACGTAAAGATAGTGAAAAAGGTTCTTGAAAAATGATAAAATCTACGTAGTATGTGAGACATTATTTTGTTTAATCGCAAGAAGAAGTAAGAAAAAAGTTAAGTCTCTCTTTTATAAGACTTTAAGATCCGACCTTAAACAGAGGAACCTCGTTTGTCTCAAGTAGTTCTCTAGAATAAAACAGTTTCAAAAGTTTTTTTTTCGTGTTTTTATTTAGTCTGCAGTGTAATCCTAAAAAATTGTCCAATTTAAATTATAACGGTCTTATTTAATATTCAAGAATTAAATTAATGAACGACTAATCTGTACTTAAAAACAAAATTATCTATATTTTTTAAAAAAATTATTAAAATTTTTTAAAGTTACTTTATTTATTATTAATACCTTTATTTTAAAGATTATCTACATTTTTTTAATTATCTACATTTTTTTAATTATCTACATTTTTTAATTATCTACATTTTTTTTAATTGTCTATATTTTTTAAAATAATCTACATTTTTTAAAAAATTATCTATAATTTTCTTTTATAATCAAAACTATTTAACTATAACAAACTATTCTAAACTATAACAAAAACAAATTGTAACACTGATTCAAAATTTAATAATTCATGATCCCTTTTTCGAATTTCTGAGACACTTTTCAAAGTTTCAAACAAATATATTTCTTACGTTAAGTATTTCCTGAGAAAAACAAGGCCAAATTTATTGGTGTTCATTATCTTGCCCATAAACTAATTCGAAGAATTATTTGTTTAAGATGAGGTTATCCTTAGTTGTACCGCAAAGAAATTTGTCTTCATTTGGAATTGCTAGAAAACTGCAAAACATTTTTATGGAGAGTGTTTATTATATGAAAGTGCATACTTTCAGTGGAATATATTTAATATTTAAAATTTTCACGGAATTGAAAGGTTGATGTCCAAGATTTTTTCACAGTTTTCAATTTTTCGAATCCATTTAATAGTTTAATGACAATAAATTTAATGACAAACAAATGGTCAAGTGTAAGACTTCTTAAACATGGTTTGCAATCCCATAAAAACAGAAATTATTTCGAAGAGATGACGTCATTTTAGCAGCGTCGCGACGCGTACGCATTCATAACTGTGTCAAAAATGGCGATTCGATGCACGCGCAATTACAACTGAATGGAAAGTATGTATCTTGCGCATGCGCGATTAAAACTGTTCGAAAAGTGGCGATTCAATGCACGCGCAGTCACAACTGTGTGAAAAGTAGGGATCCGACGCATGCGCGTTTAAAACTTTGAGTAAAGTAGCGTTCTGACGCACGCGCACTAACAACTGTGTGAAAAGTAGCATTCTGACGCACGCGCATTTAAAACTATACGGAAAGTAACAATTCCACGCATGCGCGATTGAAACTGTGCGTAATTTGCGCTGTGCATTGTTTGAAGTTATATTTCAAACACATTCTAATATTTAATTTTGAACTTTTCATTTTTTTAAATTCCTTTTCATTTCTTTCTTTTCATTATTATTATATGAAATATCTTTCAATGTTCAGAATAGATTTTTGTTAAGAATGAGGTTAAGATACCGTAATTGAGACAGTAGCTGAAATGACGAGTGTCCTCGGTTGTTAGTTAAAATTATTGGTATTTATTTTTGGATGATGAGATTGAAATTCTTGATTTTTAAGCATTACAAACAAAAGTTTCCTGAGGGTGATTACGGTGGAGAACATTTCCGTCGCCCACGGTATCATAGCTAATGACCAGCGCCCTTGCCGACCTGGTCTCGTGATCATGCATGTGTCAGCGGAGATGTGAACGACCTTCTATCGGAGGTGACGTAAATATTACACGCTCGTTAGCAGGAGTGAACGCCCGCAGGTGCAGAGACATGCTGTTTCGCTCACCATGGGTCAGGTTGACCAACTCTCAGTAATTAAGTTTAAGCAAGACCTCCAAGTCGAGTTACGAGTGACACTCCAAGGTTTATTCGAAAATTAATTCAGAGTTTCTTGTAGGTGTTACAATGTCCAGATTCTCCTAAGTTGTTCACGGCTTTCAACAGTCAGACCTCTCATTATCAACTCCGGAGTTCTAGCTTCCCTTTTTTTCTTTAATATTTCTTCTTTTTTTTACTTAATATTACTTTTAACAACTTCCGCGTCTTTTGGCTTCGGTTAATGAGCTGAAGATTACAGAGTTTGCTCAGAGAAATTTTACAGCAATATCAGCCACGCGAAAAAAGCACGAAGAGCATTAAAGTAAAGCATTAAAAATTAAACATAACTTAAACGATGTTTCAGGAAAAAATCAAGTTTGTATTCCATTAAAGAAAAACTGAAAAGGTGCGTTGATTGGTAAAGAAGAAACCTTTTAAAGAGCCACCTTTGCTAGTTAAAATCACAAATCTCTCTATATAGAAAGAGCAAAGTATCATTTCAAGTTGTAAAATTGAGATCAGCTATAAAGGGAGCTTAATGATACTTTGCATCCTACTTATGCTCATCTTTAACAACTCGTACAATGAAAAGCATACTTTTATGACTGATGCCAGTTTACTTATACTGCATCTTTAAATTTACTTGCATAAGAACTGCAAATGATAAAAAATGCATTAAAAACGCAATCATAAAATTCAAATCAAGTCTGCAGGCAAATAGCAAAAACTCTTTTTCATCAAAAATACTGTTTCTCTGGGAAAAGAGATCTGCAATACATTTATTACATAAAATTGCAAATTTCTCTGAATATCCTATATCTTAAAAGACTCATTCACAGTTGTAAAACTCAGATATGCTGTAAACATAACATAATGATACATTGTATCCTTCCCGTAGTTAGCTTTAACAACTCTTACAATATGAAGTGTTACTTTTATGGAAGATGCTAGTTTATTTCTATTACCTATTTGGAAGTTACTTAGGGAAAAACTAAAACGGCTCTTAATGCTCAGAGACTCTCTCAATATTTACTCAAAAATTGCAAACGTTTAATTTATCATAATCTTCTAACGTAGGAGTACGTTTAAACTTATCGCCCGATCCATTTATGCGAGAAATTTCTAAAGCATTTAAATCGCTCAAAAGATTGTTTCAGAAACACGATTAAATTTTTCTTGTATATTTATTAAATAATTATCTAATTATAAATATTTAATATATATTAAAATAATCTTAGTTTTACAAACATTTATAATTAAGAATTATTTCATTTGAATTGCCTACATTGTCTAAATAATGCTTTTTTTATTACAAGAAATAAATTGAAAAATTGTATTTATTCAGATTTATAAATTTTGGGTTAACTTTGAATTACATTTGTTAAATAATTGATAATAAATGAATAACGTTTTCTGGTTTGATTTTTAACACATTACAAGTCAATTTGTTTTCATTCGAGAATGCGTATTAATCATGAGAGTCTTCGGACAAAAAGTCCAAACCAAAAAGTTCAAGCCAGAAAATTCAAAGTAAATGAAATCTAAAAAAAAAATTGTTTCACTTTGGCTTGGATTTTTTGCTTTGGACATTTTTTCTTTGGATATTTTGTATTTTGGACTATTTTTCTTGTACTTTTCGGTCTGGATTTTTGGATTAGATTTTTTGTCCTGTAATCGACAGAAAAAAGTTTCATTTTATAACCAAGTTGAGTTCGAAAATTCCCTTTTAAACCCAATTTGGTTCTGAAATGAAACTTTTTTCTGTCCATTATAGCGGCCTTAGAAACAAAGAAAGCGTTGTCAATAATTTTACAGTCTTGGTGAAAAATGCATAAGCCTGTCTGGAATAGCAAAGGTAACTCGATCCGCTTGCTCAAGACAGAACATAAGGTTTCACGCGCCGGTAGCTTGCTGAAGAGATTTAGCTGTCCGATATGTGCCTCGATCATCCACGTTGTCCCTGAGGTTGCAACGATTCACTGTCGCTAATCACAAGGAGCACGAGGGAATCAAGTGTTTGTGATTTTTCACGCGAGCGACTACCGATACATCTGTAGGGAACACACTTTGTTAAGAATCACCCACGGGGAAAGACTGACATGAAACACATGGCCTTGCAGCTGTGTTGAGTCCTCAGAGACAAGGGGAGAATCAAGGGTTACAATTGCTAACAACCTGTGTAGAAATTGCTACCTTCTATTATTTAAATCTCTTCATTTAGTTCCAGTCGTTCTACAAAAGTCGGTAGTTCATCAAAGTTAACATCAAAATATGATTTATTTCTTTTTTGGTATACTTCTTTTTCTTTTAGTTTACTCAATTCGTGTGTTTTTTGTCTGTTTCATTCGTTTATCTATATTTATTGTTCGTTTAATTCTTTTTGTTTATTTCATTTGTTTAATTTTGTTTTCCTTCGGTCAACAATTTTTGTGTATTTCATTTGCTCAACCATTTTTATTTGATTCGTACATTTGCTATTTTGTTTATTTAACACATTTCATTTTGTTCGTTCGACACTTTTCATTTCATTCGTTTAACATTTCTCGTTTTGTTCGTTTAGTTCTCTTTGTTGATTCAATTTATTTGTTCTTTTAATTAGCGAAAGACTATCAATCTCACTGATTCAATAAAATGAATATTTGATTTACTTTTCAAATTTTCTTCAAACAAATAAAGCAACAATTTATTTTGCTTCCTCGCAGAGAAATGTTCTGTTTTACAATCTCTTTTTGACGAAAACGAAAAATTAAAACAAACAAATTAAACAAGTGTTAGTTATTTTAAAATTTGACGATTTTAAGATCGTGTCCAGGATTTTGAATGATAATTTAGGGATCTAGCTTTATCTTTATTTTTACTTCAAGTTTTTTTTCAAAAATAATAATAAATCATATGTTCGTGACACACTTGAAGGTTTTCTGAGATGATTCCTGAAGTTTCAAAGCGAAATCTTTTTTACTTTAGGCGTAAGAAGTTCCACAAATGTAAGTCGATAAGTTTATCAACATTCAATTTATCGACTTATTTTTGTGTAACTACTTGCGCCTAAAATAAGAAGCCCTTTGAAACTTCGGGAATCATCTTAGGAAATCTTTAAGTGTCTCATGGATGTTTGATTTATTGTTATTTTCGAAAAACGACTTTAGGAAAAAGAAAGATAAAAGTAGATTCCTAGATTATCATACAGAATATTGGAAATGGCCTTAAACGATCTCAAGAAGAGAAAAATAGGGTTACAAAGCTTGTGACATTAATTAAACTCGATTAAATGGCACAGTTGTTTATTATTTCATTAATTTTGTCAATTTATGATTTTACTTGTTTATTATTAGGTTTTTTTGTTTATCATTTAGATTATTCTGTTNTTTAGTTTATTCTGTTTATCATTTACTTTATTCTATTTATCATTTCGTTTATTCTTTCTGTTTATCATTTTACTTATTGAATATTTTTATAATCTTATTTATTCATTGTTTATTAATATCAATTTGAATCTTTATCCAACACAAAAGTAAACATAATGGATGCTTATCAATACTTAACAATTTCTAAAGAAACACATCTATTTAACACCCAGACGTAATAAGGAAGCAAAACGGCCATGAAAAGAACATTAAAAACCAATTCACAGTTAGTTCATATTTCAGCTACCTGTTTTGCTCCATTTAATTTTCTATTTACTTGTTATATTTGTGTTAAAAATTAAAAAAATGCTTTCCCATGAATCTTTTCTCTCCATTCAATTTCCTTTAAATTAAAGACACTTACATTTTGTTAAATCCATATACGAAGTAACTAAATGTTTTTAACTATTCATTAATACGATTAATTAATACGATTATCATTTTTGTTTTTAGGGCTTTCAAAAAGAAAGAATTATTAAGGCCATGTGCAGAACGTTTATGTAGATAAAGTAGAGAATGGCCTTATCGCTTTTATCTACAGATGGTGTCATAAATCCAATATGGCGCTTCGTGTGAATACGTGAATGCCATTTACATTAATGTGACGCAAACCGTAAAATTGAACAAAGCACATTATACTCGTACGCTGTATAACAGGCGACATTAGTACTTTGCGGCTTTCTTTCCACACGTTTTAACATCAGCCAGTATTAATAAACATCCGACAATCACGTGATCCTACTCTGATGAGCACACTTAAAAATAATGTAGTTTATTCTTGTCTTTTATAGAAAAGTTTTATTTTGTAATATTTTTACGCGAAGAAAGGTACCCAAGAAGCGTAAACGAATTTTTATGCTCTTTTAGATAGTTTCTTTTCTTTTTAGTGTTTTTAGTTTTTTTTTCATACTTTTAGTTTAATTAAGACTATCTTGCAAATTACTTGAAATTAAAATCAGTGTTTCTTGAATAGCGTTTTTATATACTGTTGCGAAACACGGTTTTTGATTTTAGATTTGAAAAGTAAAAAATTTGCAAGGTATATAGTCTTAATGAAACTAAAAATATCAAAGAACATAATTTAAATTCATTAATTTCTTCTTGGGTACCTTTCTTCGTGACGCATCGCTTTCAATCATAAAATAATAAAAATTATTAATTCCAATCATATTTACTATAGAATCACCCTTGTGCTTCTCTTTTGTTCGGTTTAATTGTCAATAAATATGTCTTTTAAATAAATATATCTATAATAAAATAATAAAAATATATATATCTATAAATATATCTAATAAATAAATTTGTCGACTCATTTGTTGTTTACATAGTTTGCTTTAAATTATTTAATTCCACGTTATTTTTCTTTTCTATACAATTAAGACCATGTTCAAGATTCTGGTTGATAAACTAGAGATCTACCTTTATCTTTCTTTTTCCTGAAGTTGGTTTTCGAGAACAATAAATCGAACATTCATGACACAGTTTAAGGTTTCCTGAGATGATTCCCGAAATTACAGAATAATATATTTTGCAGTTTAAGCGCAAGTACTTCCAAAAAAGTAAGTCGGTAAAATGAATTACCGACTCAGTAATTTGAATCGATACTTATCAACTTATTTTTCTGAAACTACTTATCGCTTTTCTATGGGACGACTTATCGGCCTTTTTGGAACTACTTATTAGCTTTTTTTGGAACTATTTATGGACTTATTTTTTTTTGAAACTACTTATGGACTAATTTTTGTGGAACTATTTATCTCCTTTTTTATAGAACTACTTATCGACGTATTTTTACGAACATCGTTTTTAGTTGTGAAACTATTTGCACAAACCTAAAAAAGATGTCACTTTAAAAGTTTGTGAACCATTTCAGAACACTCAAGTGTGACATGTTTGATTTACTATTTTTAAAAAACCACTTTAGGGATCAAGAAAGATAAAGGTAGATCCCTAGGTTATCGTTCAGAATCTTGGACATGGCCTTAAGCTCCTCAGAAGTACAGTTGTTGACAAAACAAAAATAATAAAAACGTTCGGAATAACTATTATTTAAAAGTAAACTCTTCGTCAATTCAATGTTTTTCTATGGAAACTTTTGTGAGAGAGAAATTGTTCTGTCAACGAATTTGACAGATAAAAATTTCATTGACATATTAACAATGGAGAGCAATCAACTTTTACTTCTCAAAAGTTATATTTACATTCGAGACATAATGGGCGACTGTGACTTGCAATTATTGTAACGTCTCATTCAAGTCTAATGAAGAAACAAACAATTTTCAATTACCAAATTGTGATTGATAGTTTTGGTAAAAATTTGATTGGTTTTTTTAATTTAGTGAAATTCCGGTTATAATAAGTACTTTGGTGGTCTGGTATCCGGTGGGATAATTAAAAGGCACCGAGGCCGTAGCTGGAAGACAACCAGGTAGAAAATGTACGAGAGACGCGAGAGTCCAGGAAGCGTGACTAACGACTTCATAGATCCTCTGTCCAGGACTTTGAGATCGCTGCCAGTGCCTGGGCATATCCCTCCGCCATTTTTTCTCTATTCGGAACGACCCTTATTCGATGACGACGAAATAGGAGAAACGGCAGGTCTCATTATGCAGATTGCGCTTGTGTATTGCGAGACGTGGATATCTAATCGGATCAAAATGTGGGAAAGGAGAGGTCGCTACACCAACGGTCCCCAGTATCGAGTATCGAATGTAGCCCGTATAACTGTAGCAAACCGGCCACTAGCCTTGTACGATTGTTTACTGCAGTTAAACCGCGGAATGCAAGTTTGCAACTAAATTGGTCTAACGTGAAAACTTTTCCTCATCGTCCCCGTACAATTGCCTCAATAAAGGGCGTACACAGCCTGATATCGCCATCTTCATCATTTCCTTTGATACACATATACATCTTTCTTACATTCTCATTTTTATACGATTGTGTCGCATTTCTCAAAAGATCGCACCAATTCGATCAACAGCTTCTATTCACATGTCCAGAAACCGGTGCCTTGCGGAAAAAAGCCCGTTTTGATGATAACATTCAACGGATCCCAGTTCCTGTTTTGTCTTTTTAAAGTCCCGCTTCGCATTATAAACCTGCTTTTAGCACATTCGCCCGTTACTGAGCTGTATCACCAATCACGATCACGCCCCGATGTCGCGCCTACTCGTGTTAACGATAATTACACCTTTCTGACGGTAATTAATAAAAGCTTTCCAAGAAGTTGAAAGTTGTGCTTTGCATCTCGAGCCTGATTGATGGGGCAAGTTTCGACTCAACCATTGCCTCTCATGTATCACGACTCAGATCTTGCCGAGATTCAGCAATTTTTTTTAACGGTTAACACACGTCTCAGCGTGAAAGGTCATCGCCCACAGGAATTTGAGGGTCTAAGGCTGCACAACTTGTTAAATGAGATGAGGAGCAAAATGCATTATGCGAGAAAAGAGATGTTGATAAGGTACCATTTGCGGAATTGTTATATTCCCCAACAGGGAGTCGCGATTGCTTTTACGTCCTCGAAAATGAAGTTTTAAGTGGCTGCTGCTCAGGTGGTTCCGTTAGTGAGAGCGACCCTTGAGACGACAGTTTCAAACCTGAGTGGAACTGACGTGCCAGTATGTTACATCTTTTTAACCTCCATACCCGCTTGCACCGTTTGCAAATATTCAAATGGCTCCACTAATGGACCCCTTTCCATGAGACGTTCGGTCTTGCATCAAAGTGGTGTAGCGGGGGTCGAGCGCGCTGGCAAAGGAGCATCCATCTTCCCGACCCACCCAACGTAAACGGTAGACCCGAAAATTACGGACTAACGGAAAGTCTCCGCCTCCTTCCCTTTTCTGGTCGTTGACTCTTTCCGCGTTCACTACGATCCCCCGTTGGGCTGTATTCAATGCCAACCCGATTTATATAGTTATCGAAGGGGAGAGAAAACTTTCATTATTCCTGACTGTCTCCAGTTCAATTTACTCCCTTTAGAAAAAACGACAATTTTCGGTACTACCTTTTACTCATTTATCAACCTATCACCCGAGCAGTAAAAAACTTCCAGAATTCATTTTGAAAATGCCAATGAAAAATTTTATCCGCCTTGGTCAGAGAAATCTCCACTCCATTACTTACTATTAAACCGTTTAAAAATATCACGGTCTTTTTAAAATTGCAAATTTAAATTTTACAGTAATATTTTTTATCCAAATTGTACTAACTTTTTTTGTAATTATCATTATTATTATTATTTTTTTTATATTATCTAAGAGTCATTATACTTCTTTTAATTTTTATTAAATGTTACACTGAAAAAAAGTATTGTTTTCAGCCCGTTTTTGGATGGAATCGTTTACGTAAGTGTCAATTTGGACTGATTTTAAGACCAAAAATGACTTAGTCTTGTTTTAAGACACAAAACTGAAAAGTAGTTTCTATTACGAAATAAAATCGTATATAAGAACAATTTCATAAAATTTCGAAAGATTCATTTATATGAATTTAATAAAAATTAAATTTATTCAAAAATCGTTTTTAAATTATTATATAACACCCAATTTAATTCACAAAAATTTTCTTTCCACATCGCTTCTATAAAATTTTTTAAAAATAATTCAATTTAAATGAATATGTTGAATGAATGAATGTTGAACGATTATTATTTTCTTCAGAAAATAATTTTCTACAACTTGACCATGCGGATTTTTAAACAAAAACACCGTTCATTAATTATTGCTGATTGTTTACAAAAGTGTTATAGTCGATTGATATACAATTGACCATAATTAATTAACGGTACATTTGTTTAAAAATCCCCACTGTCAACTTGTAGAGAATTATTTTCTGAAGAAAATAATATTCATTCAACATTCATTAAAATTGGGTCATTTTTAAAAAACTTTATAGAAGCGATGTGGGAAGAAAATTTTGATGAATAAAATTCGCTGTTATATAATAATTTAAAAACGATTTTAGAATAAAGCTCATTTTTTATTTATGTAAATAATAAATATTATTAATATTAATATTATTTAAATAAATAATTAATCTTTCGAAATTTTATGAAATTGTTCTCTACTCTCTAAATTTGAATCAGCGATAAGTGAGCCACTTTTTCAAATCAGCGCATATACGCTGAGAATCAGCGGAATTTTAGGTTATGTTTCACTGAAATATCAGCGCATATACGCTGATTGGAATAAGTGGCTCACTTATCGCTGAGAATCAGCGGAATTCCGCTGATTCAGATTTAGAGAGTATGAATCTGAATCAGCGAAAATTTCGCTGATTTTCCCAGTGATTATAGAATTTCACTGAGAATCAGCGATACACACTGAGGAGTCAGTGAGAATTCACTGATTGAATCAGTACATCATTTGAAATGTTCACTGATCAAATCAGTAAATTATAGTGTTTCACTGATCAAATCAGTGAATTATAGTTTTTCACTGATTGAAACAGCGAAATTCCGCTGATCATAAGTATGTAACTGATATCATAAATACACTTATAGCCATTTCAATCAGCTATTTTTCGCTGAGAATCAGTGGGATTTGACTGATTGAGATTTAGAGAGTAAAAAGTAGAGGCAAAAAATTGTTCGTGCGTCCCTGTTTGCTTTTCACAGCTGATTGATCCGCTCTCTAAATCTGAATCAGCGGAATTTCGCTGATTCTCAGCGATAAGTGAGCCACTTATTCAAATCAGCGTATATGCACTGATGTTTCAGTGAAACATAACCTAAAATTCCGCTGATTCTCAGCGTATATGCGCTGATTTGAAAAAGTGGCTCACTTATCGCTGATTCATATTTAGAGAGCGATTTGTGGGCAAGCATTCCCGACCTTGTTCATTTAGCTTCTGGCGTATTAATACTGATTTTGTTAAATTAAATTTTGAGTTGGTTTTATAACATTTCGGAATTAAATTCAAGTACATATTAAAATGTCTCTATTTTTAATTATTTATAACTGTGCCAAACTGTATTTACTTCTGTACCACACAATTTTAATTAAATATCAGTTGGAATTTTATTTATTAAACCTATTTTAAGTAACTTAATTTTGTAAAATCAATTTCTGTACTAAAATGTATTAAAAAATGAATATTAAAGTTAACTGTGCTAATTATGTTTTAATAATTTACTAGTTATGTACAAGTGCATTGTATGCATTTCAAAATGAATTTGTACATGAGGTAGAAAATGAAATAATCTCGTCATTATATAAAGCTGATAACGAAAATTAATAAGAATGAATTGAAAATGCAGTTGAATGATGATTAAATAATATTACGCAATGTTTGAAAATAATGTCGTTACAAGAGAATATAAAGTGCAGCAGTCAATTGATAAATGACAAAGTGTATTTTAGTAGAACGTGAACCAACTAAATTAAAAAATATAGTATGATACAACAGTTTACTAACTCGTAAATTCCCAATCTTTTATAGCAAAACAATTTTGTAGCGGTTTAAACGGCAATATATTTTCTAAAGAAATTTTCGAAAATATTTCATATTATATGTATTTTTATAGGAGCTTGAAACGTATTTTCAATAAAACATTGTATTTTTAGTAGTTTGAAACGTATTTTCAATATAGTATTGTGTTTTTAGGAGCTTGAAACGTATTTTCAATAAAGTATCATGTTATTCTTTTTTTTTTAATTTTATGGTATTAGATTTAATTTGTATTCAATTAACTGCAACACTATTTGTTACAAACTATTTTTTATTCTGATTCTTAATATACAAATTAAAACAAAATTAACATAAATCAGGGTACATATTTAAATTTTTGACTTTTAAAAAAAGGGAAATTTTAAGTATTACTGAAAATTAAAATACAGGAAAATTTATACAAAATCATCGCCATTATTATTAAGTGCCACCGAGTGGTAAATTCAAATTAATATTGTTTATAGAAAATAATTGAATGAATATACTTACTCAATAATTTGTTAGCAATTAACATTACACAATTCAAATGAAACTCACCTGCAACAAACAAATATTTAAAGAAATTAATTTTAGAATTAAAATCATTAGTTCTAGATTTAGACTAAACTACACAGAAAAAACAATGTTTTTTTTCAATGCATCACCTGTTAAATTTCAAGATAAACTGGAATTCTACAGAATTCCAAGGTGCTTTGTAACTCTACAGGCATACGTCTGTGAAAATTCAAATGCAGCTTGAAATTTAACAGCGTTGTATTGAAAATTAACAGATTTTTTTCCTACTCTCTAAATCTGAATCAGCGAAAATTTCGATGATTTTCTCAGTGATTAGAATTTCAATCAGCGATACCCACTGAGGAATCAGTGAGATTTCATGGATTGAATCAGTACATCATTTGGAATTTTCACAGATCAAATCAGTGAATTATAGTTTTTTTAAACAGCGAAATTCGGCTGAATATAAGTGCTTATATAATAGCACTTATAGCTATTTCAATCAGCGACTATTCGCTGAGAATCAGTGGAATTTCACTGATTCAAATTTAGAGAGTGTGGCGTAACATGTAACATTACATAATTAATGAATATATTTATATAATTTTTTTACTTTTTTTATTTTATATAATTATTGATAAAATTATTTAATATATATAGAAATCCAAAAACTTTATGATTAATAAATTTATTTCTATATTTTTATTTATACTATTATAAGTTTCGAACGCGACAGTTTAAAAAAACAAATTTCTTTACTTGATCCTCATTGGATATGCAATAGGAATGAACCCAAGATTTTTTGTGGCCTGGCTTCATTCTGAACGGGTTGTATAAGTTATCGTGAGACTTGGAATGCTTGACACGTCCTTTCATAAGTTCAGTGTGTCATGGCGTGACCTTCAAAGTAATCGGCCAGTCGCGCGACAGAACAGAAGCGGGGGAGCCTCGCGTGTCCACTCGTCTTGGTAATTATACACCTTTTGAAGGAACTACCTTGGCTACTGATGAAGAACCGCTGCAGACGCAGGGAAAAGAGAAGTTTTAGTAGTCTACAGTTGGTACCGTTACCAATTCTGCGCATACCAAAAATGGCTCTGCTTCAGTTACTGCTAAAACGATGGGAATTTCGAGCTCTGCCCTCACGATCGGTTGGAAAGTGCAGCGGTAATTTTGCTTTACGTTAGCAATAAATGTGCCCACTTTTACGCACTTGGACTTCCGCGGTAGCTGAGTTCTACCAATGCGTCGATGGGATGATTCAAGAGGTCAAGAGATCCCACTCCCACAGCCTCCAAGAGAGATCGCATCTCAGTGAAGGAGTCGATTGAAAACTTGATAAACGACATTCATTAAACACCAAGTGAACTTAGCGATCACGTAACATGATGATTCTTCATTACCTACATTCATTAGATTAAAAGTCCCAGAGAAATGTACCGTTTATTTCGTGTTCGATAGGTCTCGTGTGGGTCGTTCGCCCACGAAAAATGTCATTTATTATCAAAACCTGTTTTTGTTTGTTTTATGGATTTGATCAATATGGATTTGATCAATGTGGATTTGATGAATATGGAATTAATCAAGGTCGAGTTTTTGAGAATTGGTCAGACTAGTGTGAATCATTCACAACTGTTTCATCTTTTCGACTAATTTTGTTTATTGGTGCATTATCATTGTAGCAAACTGCCATCGAAGTATTCTTCTGAGGGACACAAAAATTAATCCTTTGGCTCCGAATACTTGTTGTTTCTTATGGATATCTACGTCGTTGTGCTGCTAAAAACCAATTCATAAAATAATTCAATAAATAATTTCATAAATAATTCGTTTAATCACAAGAGTAGGGTTAAAAAAAGTTCTGATCGAGACACGTGTTTCGAAGAAAGCGCGTTTTTTCTCGGGTTTTAATAAATTGTATTTTCCTGTCGTTGTTCTGAGGGTCCGGAAGTTGACATCTCGGTGGTTCTGGGGTACAACATTCTGGGGTACATTCGTACATTCTTGTACATTCTTGTACGACACGCGTGGGCTAAGCGAGATGATCATCGGCTGGACGCATTTAGCATCCTTGATTCTTCTTTTGTCTTCTTTTCCTTGTTTTGATGAATAACCTTTAATGTAGGTTATGAATATGTTGATGAGGAGAAAAAACGGAAGCTTTTTCGAAAGCGAGAAAAGGGCAGATTGCTTTGGCGATTAGTGTCAAACGTAATGCAAGACTGAACTCTTAAGATGATTATCATGTGCTGATAGCTGCAGCCCGGGGTATAACAACACGTTATTTTAGAACGTTTCCATCAACAAGACGCTGCGTGGGCAGCAGTAGATATCAAAACTGGTACCTTCTTGGAAAGACAAATGAAAGAAGGTACCGCAAACGATAATTGTTATGAAAGCCGTAGGTGGATGAGTAAAGAGGCTTGTTTTTCATTTTTGTTAAGGAGAACAGAATTACCGCGAATGCCCATTTGCGTCAGTGCATTTTCTCCTAGCGTACTGTATTAATTAGCATGTACAGAGAGTAGGGCAGAGAGGTTTTCTGCAAAGCAATCGGAAGCTTATAGACGCAATCACGCGTTTAGCGGCTCTTTGCATCGACTACTAAATTACCGCGGAATCAGTCGAACCGATTACACCGTTCAGCGCTCGTCCGTTATGTAGCCGCGTACGCTACTGATTGTCAGGAATGCAGTTGCCCACATGATTTAACGGGAGAACTGCATCAGATTATGCACATGTTGACAAAGTGACGGACAGGCAACCGCACGATCAGTGATAATCCTGGTCCAGAGGTTCTCAAATCTAGTTCAAATCACCAGGAAACGTTTTCGTATTTAACCTTATGGATATCGACTGTATACATAAGGTTTCATGTGAAATCCGATGTAATAGACCATCAATGATGCAATTCACATACATAAAATGACACCTTTCGGCATCCGCACATCACTGGTATCGTAAAATATCTCTACACCTCGTTTACACCTTGAGCTAGAGCAATTTGAATTTCATTTACGGCCAGCTAGTTCTTTATAGACGCTAAAAGCTAATTAGATCACTGTAAGATAAATCATCCTTGTCGCCAATCGTCAAACGCCAATTTAATAGCTGATTACCTGCTTAATGAACTGATAACTGCTACTCTTAAGAGTCCGTCCAATTTGTTAGTTTGTTGCAAGATACGTTTTACTTTTAAAACGACAACAGTTATGAATCCGTTTCATCAGCTAATTATTGAGAAGTTTAATTGACGATGATTTTAACACTTCAATGAATCCTTCAATTATTTAAAAAAAGGTTGTTTCTGCATTAAAAGAAATGTCATGTAATTGGACATTTAATTCTATAATTGCTTTAAAAAAAAAAGTTTAACGAACAATTGAGGAAATCTAAGTTTGTTCTAATTTAAAGAAAAATAAGAATTTAATCAACTGCTGAGTGATAAAATCATCTTGACGTGTGATTCCGACGATAACTTCATTCTTGAAAAAACATATGCAAAACAACCTTTGTGAAGTTTTCGTTGAAGTCGTTCCCAAGGAATTGTTTCACCTGGGTGTAAACATATAAACATATAAACATTACTATAAACATATAAACATTACTATAAACATATAAACATAATTATAAACATATAAACATAATTATAAACATATAAACATAAATATAAACATATAAACATAATTATAAACATATAAACATATAAACATAAATATAAACATATAAACATAATTATAAACATATAAACATAAATATAAACATATAAACATAATTATAAACATATAAACATAAATATAAACATATAAACATAACTATAAACATAACTATAAAAATAAAACTAATTTCTAAATTGTTGCTAAAAACTTCGTTTAACTAAGTCCAACAAAAAATAAAATCTTGAAAAACTTTTGTGTTTCTTACTTATTGTTTTAAATAGAAAAACGTTAATTTAACGATAAAAGCTCGACCATCGAAAAATTTGTCACTCACTTCAAGAATTTCGACTCAGAATTCACTTGACGATTAGTCTAAATAGTATGTACGCAATAAATTCATATATTTATAATTCGGCAATTAAGTTTAAAGGAAATAAAATGATCTATTTTTATAGAACCTGATAGAGTGGAAAATCCACTCTATCAGTAGTATCCACTCTATCTATAAAAATAGATCAGACTCTTCGAATTACTTAAATTTTGATGTTGTGGTTTACACTTAATTCCTGATTAGAAATGTTTCCATGATTTAAATGATTTTCAAACTTGATTTCTTTCCTCAATAATTTTCTAATTTTATAATAGATAGTATTTGATAGTTAATTATAGTTATATAGTATTTGACAGCTAATTATAGCTAGTATTTGATAGCTAACTATAGCTAGTATTTGATAGCTAATTATAGCTAGTATTTGATAGCTAATTATGGCTAGTATTTGATAGCTAATTATGGCTAGTATTTGACAGCTAATTATAGCTATTATTTGACAACAAATTATAGCTAGTATTTGATAGCTAATTATAGCTATAGTATTTGATGATTTTCATCTCTTTTCATTTGATAACAGTTCCGTTCTTGGAATACTCCATATGGAATCCCTCAATTGAAATCCCTCACTTGAAATCCCTCATTCGGAATCCCTCATTTGAACTAAACCTAATTGTATACTCTTGCAGAGAGAACCTCTTCATCGATGTCGGAGATTTAATTCGAGTCTAAACTAAAGGGGATTTAATTTTGAAACAAGGGAGGTCAGATCGCTAACTTAACGGGGAATTTTCTTTGGAAGGCTAATCCTGCGATTAACCGCGGAACAAGAGGGATTCAGGTGCATTCATTCTCTAGTGATATTTTAATTCCGACAAGTTTTTCTTTTCGTGAGCGCACAACCGCCTTTGGCTGGACATTTATATGCATCGCAAAGCGGACACGTGCTAATTACAAAGCGTTGAAAAAAAGAATTGGATTAAAGTGGAAAAGTATGCGGAGGAGTGGGAAAGTGGGCGATAATATGGGTGGCGGTTTCGCTGAGACCGTAATTGCTTTTCCGGGTAAACAGGCGCTCTAGGCGCACAGTAAAAGGAGCCATGAAGCTGTAGGTTCCTGGTGCACGTATCAAACTTTGTTTTGTCACAGGAGGAGTCGTTTGCCACACGACGTAACTTACTGTTGTGTTTACTAAACGCAGTTACGTCGCCCGGCACCCTACTGCTTTTCCTACCAAAATCCGACGCATATCCTCCTCTGGATATACCTCCTTTAGGAAACAGGAACTCACTTCTTCTCCTGCAGGGCACTTTATTCTCAGTGCACACACCATTAATTTTCCGAAACATGGCATTTTCGGCGAAATTTCAGATGTCTCTCTGTGCTAGAGTTTCGCGCTCTTCTATTGGGTCTGACGGGGATATAAGTGTAGTTGGAAATTGTAGGCGAAAGACGCGTTTCTATGTAAGTTGTGCTGTGCAACTGGAAAACCAGAGCGAAGAGAGTGGTCAACAGGGCGAATGTGATAGAAGTGAGTGAAAACTTTTTGAATCACTCCCTGCGCGAATGTAAATTTCAGCCATCGATCGCCTCCCGATTCTATTTGTGTCGAGAGCTCTTCTTGCTTCGCCCTATAAACTCAGTCCATCGCTAGGACTGACAATGTGCTTGCACTAAACTGCCCAGGAAATTTTCCTCTAAATACAATTTTATCTATAAACATCCTCAAGTCCGTACTTTCAATTGTTTACAAACCTATTCAAAGTCCAAACATCCTGCTTTGTCAAAAAGTACAGCTTTTGCACAAAACTTGGAAAATTGTTTTTTATTTACTGCTCTTCACTATTCAACGAAATCATCGAAACTTTCGAATGTCAGAACAAAATGAAAATATGCCAGAGAAACGTGAAAGTGTGCTTGAAAAAGTATACGAATTTATTTGAAAAATCAAAAATGTTTGGAAAAATATATTCGCGAGGTTTTAACAAAATATTGACGTGCTACCGCTGTCAAAAGTTTTTGTGATAAATTCCAATAGAAAGTTTCGAAAATCAAATTTCATGTGTGAAAGCATGTAAAGGTTTCTTCGAAGAACTAAGGAAATCACGACATAAAAGTCCATTGAGAATTAAGTGTATATAAAACAGGGTTCACGGGGAAATCCAAATAATCTCTGGATTTTGTAATGTTTGCGTAGTAGGTAGAACTGGAAACATAAAGAGTGCTAAAGTCTATTAACACCTCTCGCTTTTCTTACTTTACACTTTCTCTACCGTTCGTTTCTTAATTTCTTTCAGTCTACCTCTCGTACGTGCTTTTTGTTCCAATTGTTTCCTGAGTTTTACTTGCCACTGTAAACATTTCAATCTCAAGCTCCATAATTCTGTTACATACGAGTTTACCACCTTTCCGAAAGAGTTTTTAGGTACTATGCAGTTATACATTTTCCGTCTTTATTTTATTGATACTTATGTTCTGTGACCCTCTATTTATTATCAAAACTTTTAATCCCAAAATGCAATTACATTTTCATTATTACCAATTATTATATTAGGAGCTGTCCATAAACTACGTCACGCTATTTTTCACATTTTTTCCACCCCCCTCCCCCTGTCGTCACAAACTTCACATGTATTAGCGCCATTTTATAGATCATCACGGTCAGCAAATTCGAGCCCCCCTCGAAAGCGTGACGTAGTTTATGGACGGCCCCTTATTTTCATTACTATTACCAAGTCAATAACATTTATTTTAAAAATGCGCCAAGTTATTTTTAAAGTTAAAATTATGAATTAATTATTAAACCAATTTTCAATTTTATTTCAAGCCTGAGTAATTCAGATTTAAAACCTGAAAAATTAGGTTCGGATAGGCAGGAAGGATATCGGATGGCAGGATTATTCAAGTTGATATTTATTCTATTTATTTTAATTATTCTCTTCAAGTTTATTTTTATTTGTATTTCAAACTCTTTGTATTACAACATCTTGGTGTTTGTATTATTATATAAAATAATTGCTTAAGTAAATTGCATTGGCAGCTTAATAAAGGTGCCAATGACTCTTTACGAGTGTGCTTTTGAAAGTCATTGTTTGTATCATCTTTTCCACATGATAAAACACTTGGCTCATTCATCATATTATTGTTACAAGTTCCTCTAGGAACCTCTCTCTAATGTCTTCTTTCTCTTCCTTCGTTTTACTTCCCAATTATATAATTTACCATTTTCCTTTATTATTATCATGACTTCCTCTTCCTCATTTAGTGCACATCCTTCAATTACACGACGACAAAGCACAAATTGAAAGGCACTTTTATTAATTCAGCCAGGATTTATTTTCCTTTTTAAATTCAAACGTGTTGCTCTTCTCAGTTTACTTGAATTTAAATCGCGGCAAGTTTTCGTGACTCTTCCATATTTTCCTTATCTCTTATTCTCTTTTGAAAACTAAATTTTTATCAGTTTTGACTTGTGCACGTTGAAAATCAGTTTCTTTCCTCGAAGGTATTTTCCAACTTGCACAATTTCCTTGATTCTGGCTGCTTCTCTTGCCGGGAAAGCAATCCTTTCACCGAGTAAAATGAAAAATATTTTCAGCTCGGTCAGAAATGAAATGAAATCTCGAGATAGCTTTTGGTAGACACTAAAGAGCAAACTTGCTGCTTATCATTTTGAACTCATCCGACAACGACCTTCCTCAACTCCGTATATCCGGCGAGTTGCTGCTTCGAATAAAAGAACCTCACCTTCTAACTAGAATTCTAATGTGACTCACATGAAGGCAGCTTTAGCCCAACTAAATGTAACCACTGACACGCGACATTTGAGCGTAAGTAGGCAAGCAGTCCGGGGTGGAAGGTGACGCAAATTGTTGAACTTTGGCTTCAGAAATACTTTTCTCAATTTCCAACAGTAAAGAAGTTATCTTACAGCGATAGTGCATCGATTTCTCGCCGAGTGCAAAACGGTGCTTATAAACAGGATAATTTATTCTCCAACCAGTCAGTTCATAAACCTTACAATGTATATACAAACAAACTAATAACTTCAATAAGGAATTCTCTATCTTTTATGTTCTTTAATAGAATACAGCTGTAATATTTGTTATAATTGTTGTTTATTATCCAGCGAACAAAACTCCAAAGACTCAGTCAACTTTTATCTCAAACGTACAGTTACATGCACTATTTTCATGTCCGACTTAATACCCAATATTTTCAGATTCATATGAATGCCTTTTCGATACATTATGTTCCCGTTGACACAATTTAATCAATAGGAATCTTATTCAAAAATCAATAGGAAAAATAATTTCATTTTATATTAATAACTCAATTTACCTGATGAATCAACATCTGATGAGTGAATTTAACACCTATATCAAAGAGTTTCACCTATATGAAACAAATAATTTCAATTTATAAACTATGCACGTAATGAATTCTTCGAAGCTATTTTCACCCGCCTTCAAGTCATACAGAAATATGATGATTCGAAAAAACCCTTTTTACACTTTAGTAGTAATTTTGATTGCAAAGTATTAATATACAAGATTATTTAATAGCAAGTTGGAATCTATTTGCTGCTTTAAGTTCTTTTTCGTGAATGGTGTGTAATTTAGAGCCAATTTGGGTGGAATTCTAACCACATTTACATTCATTCCGCACACGAACGATCGTATTTGACGCTATTTCATGGGAATCATAAACGAGTATCTCTGCATCGTTAGATATACTGATAACGAGTAATGTTCGATTGCCCGCGACCAAAGTACGAAATGTAACGGTTCGTCCTGCTGACGCACAGAACAATTTGCTAGCCTGCACGATCAGGCCGATGAATATGGATTTTGATCTTTCATGGGAACCATTCTTCGCACAATAGTTGACCATTATAAGTGACATATATGTACGAGTTCCACTAACCCGGTGCATTTGATATCCAACTTTATTGATATTGCTCGAATTATCACGCTACTGTCCAATCCAAATCTGTATAGTTAACGGATTCCACGCATTGCCATAATCAGAACATTATTCCTTATCACAACTAAACTTATCCTCGTGAATCTTTATTAACCATTTACGTGCGCTACGTATTGCGTACACAGAAAATAAAACACCTTTAGATTGTACGAAACCTTTATCAATGTTAGGGAAAATTGCCTACCTTGTGTACTAAACGGATTCGGAACTTTATCTAATTTATTTGGAAAACAATTAATTCTTTCCAAAAAGAAGATGAAATGATCGTTCAATTCAATCATTTCATTAAGATGACTTAAGCTTCTGTTTGGGATACCTACAATTTTGAATCTCGATAAATGAACTATCAATATTCGAAACTACAATTTTCGTAATTTTTCGCAATTTACTCGAAAATTTTGTACGGGACAAGCAAACTCGGATTTGAATTCGGCGTATCAAAATACATAAGAAAGATACTAAAGCTTGTTTAATTTTATCTTCATTTTCATACATGCATTTTCAACATTTTTAGCTATTTTCTACTTCTTTTTGCAAATTGCTCAAAATTTTTGTCATTTTCTACTTCTTTTTGAAAATTGCTCAAAAGTTTTAGCCATTTCCTACTTCCTTTTGCAAATTGCTCAAAATTTTTAGCCATTTTCTACTTCTTTTTGCAAATTGCTCAAAATTTTACAATATTTATTTCTTAATCTAGAAGGTTTTTTCCAAAAATGCGCCAAGTTATTTTTAAATCTGAAACGATGAATTAACCAATTTTCCATTTCATTTTAAGCCAAACGAACTTGGATTTCCGAAACCGAATCCGAAGCGTATGGAGAATGTGTAAAAATAATTCGGACAGTTTAGTAACTAACAATAACCGCCTCTTTCAGAAATATGTTCATTTATTTAGAAGGTAGTAAATAAAATTCCAAAAATGCGCCAAGTTAATTTTAAAGCTAAAACTATGGATTAAGAATTCAATTTTCATTTTCATCAAAATTTTTCGGAGATACGTTCAACAGGTCGACAGTTTATAATTAATTATAATTACCTCACGCTACAACTTAGTTAACTTTTATCTATGAAAAGCAATTTTTACGGAATCTCCGGAACCAGGATTGATTGTAAGAGATGTGTAAATGGAAGATCGAAGCGAATAAGAAAAGCAGATTCTGCGGTGACATCCGCATTATTTCATTAGTAAATCATTGTGGGGAACGGTCAGTCGTGCTGACCCACTAGTGCGGTGAGGTGTTCTGAGCACAGAGGATGAATATGGATAGGGTTCATCCGCAGGTCCTGTTTTGTGGGACATTGGACTGTCACACGAGGCGGAGTTACGAGTGTTTCCGATTATAACCCGTTAAGCGAGAGCATTGCTTGACCACCGGAAGGTTCACTATTCCAAAGCTATATATTCTATACTCGACAGTATGCATATAAACACATCAACCTTTAAGCATTTACAATCTCTTTGAACCATCATATTTTTAAAAAAAGTCAGACATCACAAACGTCTACTATTTTTTATAAATAAAATTTATATCATGTATTCTGTGCCCAAAAGTTCTAAGCGTTATTGCTGCTTTGAAACTTTTCTAAAACTTGCGATAATTATTATAATTATCACATTATAATAATTATTATAATTATCACATTATAATAATTATTATAATTATCACATTATAATAATTATTATAATTATATTGTTTTCCTTCAATATTTTAATTATTATAATTATTATAATTATTTTAAATTTTCCAAGAATTTTTGACGTAATAATGATCGCAAGTTTTAGAAAAAAAATAACTGCAATGAATGTAAGCATTTAAAATCGCACATTTAGCGACGCTATAATGACATCCTGTGTGTTTTGTCCTACAACGATTAATATTCCTGTTTTTGACTGAAGAATCATTCCTGTCAGAGATTTCGTTAAAGATATAGAAAATCAAGTGTACTTGTTAAAAACCTAAGAGCTGTTTTGTCAGATCGAAAAAGGAATTCAGTCGACAGTTCAAAAGTTCGCATATTAATGAGAAAAGATTTATCCATATTTATTGCGTCGACTTATATTAACCAAATGTTTGATTTAGTAAACTCCTCGTTTTACTTACTATTTACTTTTACTTACTATTTACTTTTATTTTTTATTTATTTACTATTTACTTCTTCTCATCATGAGTTTGAAGCATTTTGTAAAAATTATATTATTAGTTTGAAGAGGTCAACAAATTAATATTGTTTCATATTGTTCGTCGCTTTCATATTTTTGAATGAAACATTTTTTATATTTTACTTTATGCGTACTTACTACAGTAAGTACGCATAAAGTACCCATGGGTTAAAGCAAACACCCGCGGTTCATTAAGAACCATAAATGCACCGTGGATGTTTATTTCAAATAAAGAAATAAAAATTCGCTCCGAAATTTGGCGTTTTTGAAAGCTTTTTTCCAAGTGTCAGAAGGATTAAGTGCTATTTCGTTAATAACGAAAATGCTATACGTCGAAAAGGAAGAGCTAGCTAGCAGATATTCGCAGAGGGATAGGGAAATAAATCTAAAAGGTCCGACTTAAAAAGTAGTCCACAAAGTCCATAAACAGTAACATGATAAAACTATAATGATACAATCCAAAATTTAATTGTGTCGAATTCCGCAATTAAAATCCAATTTGGTAATGCTCTGTAATGAACAGTAATTCGATCGGATAATGAGGGTTTCTGGGGTGCACGAGTGCATTAAAATCGAATGAGTGCAGAGCTGCACATTACCACTGACTATAGGATACTGTCATGCATGATTTGCAGCGGAAGCGAAGGAGGCGAGAGGAGATTGTCAGTGCCGATTTGATATGGAAAGGCCGATAAAACGTACCAAGTCACGTTTCGTCCCACATATCAGCCGTAGTGCGGATATACCGTTGGACACAGGTACCTAATTTTCTTCGAGCTTCGCATAATAAACGCCAGTCATCGCGGCCTTGTTCCCCAAAAAGCCAGATTGTCTTGTTACGTCAGATCCACCACATGCCAGCACGCAGTGAATGTGTAAGTTATAACATTGGCATTCCGATCACGAGGCAAAACGAGTTCTTGAAAGGTAACTACTGTGACGATATGAGGTAACGATGCTGTGTTTATACGCCAGTTACTTCATTCTCCAAATGGACAATGCACTTCCCGATTATCAGATTATTGTAGTTTCTTCAACTTCCTTTTATGCTTTTATTCGCAATTGAATTCCACTGTCTGTCTTTTAAACTACACAACCCTTACTTTTCAAATGGAATTATATATAATAATCTTTCATCTTATAATATATAAATGATATTATGATACCAAATGATACGTCTATAATATTCTTTAAGTAATTTATTTATTTTCATTATTTCGTAAACGAGTAAAGAGACCCTTTCGTACAAAAGTAAATATATGAAACAAATGCTTCCCTATGAGGAGGCAAAAATAATAATATATAAAAATACTACAGAGAATAATCCAGACCTATAATTTAATTGTAATACAAAGAATTACAAAAAACAGTTTGTTCCCTTCTGCTATCCAATTTTAAAATTCCACATCAGTTATTCCGCCAAATATCTGCCATAAAAATGATAACCAATGGTTTCTGACCAAAACCCAGAAATCAAATGAAACATAACAAATGTGAAATATTTTTCAATTAAACCGAAAATGTGGAAATATCAAAAAGGTTTGGAATTTCTTTCAACTCTTGAACTGAAAATTTATTTCGAGTGCAGAACACTTTGACATAAAGGAAGCAAAAAATGTGTACATTCATTTTGAACGTAACTACTTGTCGTTTATTGCCTTTTATCATCCGCGTACTGCTCGACTTTTGCACAATTAATTTTTCCCGATAAAAACAAGCTAGCGCGTTTATGAGTTCCAATTTATCGTGTCGTTCGAATCCAGCGGTACGCCAGCAATGACTGGTGGCTCATCGTTGTACCCGTTCTGCTATAATAGATACCACAAGCACAACCGTCCAACGCACTCGTAACGGATTTCATTCTCGCGATATTAAAGACTTTAATGGACGCCATTAATTATAGAGGACAAGATGAGACTCGTATACCAAACGAGGATTCGCGAGAGCGTTCGCCGGTAGTCAAACATCTCTCTGCTAGAATTTCTTCCCCGGTGAGAAATAAAGGCTTCGCTAAGAACAAGAACCAAGTTTATAACTCCTGACGGGAAAATCCAACTGGCCCAAAGAAGCAAAAGACCTTTGCTTAACCTCGTTAACCATCTCGCTTTTTTGTCTTAAATTAAGTTGCATCATCGGTCAAAAGTTCACGCAAGAAAATCTTAAGGGCGAAACTTTTTTTTAACTATTTCAGTTATCAGTTCGGTTGTAAGACTTTAATGCCAAATTTTATACCCAATGTAGTAACATTGGGTATACATTTAATTAGAAGTCCAGCAAGCGACAATTCGAACTCGGAATCGTAAATATTAAAATGTCTATAAAGACAAACATCGATTTATCAATAGTACTTATCAATACAATCAATATTCAATAGTACTTATCAATACAATCAATATTCAATAGTACTTATCAATACAATCAATATGCAATCAATAGTACTTATCAATACAATAAATCTATCAATAATCAATATCAATAGTATTTATCGAGAAAAAGAAGTGAACCGATAGTTACAAAGAACCCTGATCGTCTTATCATTGCATTCATATTTACGGTAATATTGTTTTTGTGAAAAGAATCAAATAAAATAGGTGGCTAAAATTGTCCATAAGTCACTGTGCTACTATATTTTGTAGCTATAAGCGATAAGCTTTATCTAGGAATGATGAACTATATTGCTTTCAGCTGCCTGGTTGTTTCGCAAAGCTCGGAAAAGATCAGGGGATTCGCCTCGTTACACTTGGTGATAAAAAAGTAAAGCAGCAGACGAAACGAGCTTGTGTGACGACCACGCGGATCAATCACCACCAATAAATCAGAAAATGATTTTTATCTTTCAGCTTCCATCTGCAAATAAAATAAACGTTAATACCCCTCAGTGTAACAGATGTGAAGAAAAAGAGGTCATTCATGCAATTTTGATTAACAGGAGCTGATATATTATTGACAGCACTCTGTGGCAAAATAAAGGGAAGTAGATGCATAAAACGCTATTGAAAAGGAAGTTGAATTTTTACTTGTCACAACTACTTAATATCACCGCTTGACATAATTACTGTAACCTAGATTCATTTCCTCATGAAAAAATAGGTCTTTATGATCGCAAAACTGTATCTTTTATTGTAGCTTTCAATCAATATTTGATTTTATTTATTTACTATTTATTTATTATTTTCATTACTGAAAATATGACCAGAAAATGGATTTAAGATTGAAACATATGTATTCCTCAAACCGGGGCAATTTTCATGCTTACTTACTAGATAATCATTACATGGAGAAAAATTTCAAGTTAAATTCATCTGATTTAATTAATTTCATTATTAATTTACTTAACATCACTTAAGTAATATTTACCTAACATTTATATATTTGAAAAGAACAGCTAAGTATAATTTACTTAACATTTATATATTTGAAAAGAACAGCTAAGTATAATTTACTTAGCATTTATATATTTGAAAAGAATAGCTAAGTATAATTTACCTAACATATTTGGTAAACATCACCTAAATTATTAAGCAAATTCTACTTTACTTAGTACTTACTACTTTACTTTACTTAGGTAATTTTTACTTAAGTACTCTAACTCAACTACTTAAGTAATTTTTACCTAAGTTTTAGGTTCATTTTAATTGCGTTTTTTCTCCGTGTAGAACGGAGAGAATATAGAGAGACAGAATATAGTTCAAAACATACGCTATGGACGTATTCAACCTATGGAAACGTTGAATTTTAAAAACTATGCCACCTGTTTACAAATTCAGAGATAAATGCATTCAAATTCCTTTATTAATACTTTCCTATAATTTCTTAATGCATTCAAATTCCTTTAATAATACTTTCCTATAATTTCTTAATCAAATGGTAATTGTATTAATAAATTTCGGGATTGAGTAATTGATCCTTTGCACTGAAATAAAATAAAGCAATTGGAAGTATTTGGAAAAAGGGTCAGCTTCATAAAACTGATCTGACTTCTTTTAGAAGAGGCAGCGGAAGATCGTAATGCAATTTGATACGATTTGCCATTCTGAAGAGCACTGAAAGCTGAATTCAGAAAGAAGAATGAAAATCAGCTTGAAAAGTGGAACGTGTTTGGACACGTATTAGAAGTTCATAAGATGGATTCACCTTTGGCAAAGTTGGCGAAAGTTTGACCTAGGGCAAAGATCACCATACGTGTCGCAAAGTACAATCGTGCAGAGCCTTCCTTATCGTCTGAAGGCCTCCTAATGCTAAGAAGAAAGGGTCGATGCCCCAGCAAAAGCTCGTGAGTCGCAAATCCTTCGCTCTATCCGAGAGCCGACGTCCGACGAGCGTGAAACGTCGTTAATCACAGCCGGATTCGGTATCGAGTTTCATCCCCCGTGCGGTAACCGTCGACCGTTTATGTCCGTTCAGCACTCGGTTTCCACCTGGTGAAGGTTACAACGGAACAATCTTCGTAAATTCTCGCCTCGTATCCGGACTGCAGCAACAAAGATTCCCGTTTATTATTGAGAGCATTATCGTCGTTAGCAACTAGGCTGCTCAACAACGGCGTGGCTCGTTAATCTCATAGGCCGCTATGACCGCCGGCTGCCTGTCCCACGATCGATAGATAGCGAATAGTTGGACTTCTTCCGAGAACATTTATCAGTTCGTTTTTATCACGTGTACTTTCCAGTCAAACGTCCTGCAATTCGACCTTTTCACCATCATTTGCAAATAGCTACAACTTACAGAAAACAGTTCCCCGTGGAGCATCCATCAAGCTCAAGATTAATCAATCTTGACTTTTAAATCCCTCAAAAAGGGAACTTGTAACACTACCAATCCCCACCATAGACCATGAATGCAAAAATCTTGGAAGAAACTTTCTCTTTATCCAAAGGAGACTTAAACCCAATAACAATCAAGGAAAGCCTAAGCAAATTCCTAAACTATACAAATATTTACTGCCGTACGAAACAAAGACTTAGGTAAACAACAATGCTCGTTACTTACCTAAGTTTTTATTTCGTACGGCAGTTTACATTGACGGATCGAAAACAATTAAAACCAAACTCCCAGACCACTTCACAACATTCTTTTCTGAAAATCAAAAAAGCGGCCGAATTAAAAGAACAGAAGATAAAATTCGAAATTCTAATTCGCTAAAAAACTAAGAGAGCCCATAAAAAGAAAATTTGAATTATATGAAAACTAAATGTTGTGAGATTACTATTACATTATGTTGGGGTTATTATATATCAGTCATCGAAGAAGGGCTATTGCCTCCACTATTGTATAATTGTGACTAAGACGAGTCAGTCTCAATTCGAGAAACGACATGTGAAGACATTAAATACAATTGTCACATTTTAATTATTTGACGTTTATTTTATTTCGTGCCCTCCATCCTCACAATTATATTATGAATGTGTGCGTGTGATAACGAATGTCTTATGATAAGGGCTCGAACGTTCACGAGAAAGCTGACCTATAAAGTACAAAAAACGTAAGTAACAATGTTTTCATTGCTAGTTACGTTCTTTTTAGTTAAAACAAACGTACATAACAATATTTTAATTGTTAGTTACGTTCCTTTTACTTAAAATAACGTAAGTAACAATGTTTTCATTATTAGTTACCTTCCTTTTACTTACAAAAAAAGTAAGTAAAAATGTTTTCATTGTTAGTTACGTTCTTTTTACTTAAAAAAAACGTAAGTAACAATGTTCTCATTGTTAGTTACGTTCTTTTTACTTAAAAAAAAGTAAC
>WNHD01005382.1:0-10247 GCA_011057455.1 Ganaspis sp. Gsp50 | reverse complement strand
CAATTTTAAAATATTCGAAGAAAAAACAGAAGGTTTTGAACGAAGCTGTTCGTATTGAAGCAGAAATTTTTGCGTTAAAAAAGTTGTTGTAATATTTTATTTGTTCGCAGTTCAATTTGTTCGCAGAATAACTAATAATAAAAAAAGTTTTTTAAAATTTGTATTTATAAATTCAAAATAATTATTTCGTTCTTTAAATACAAAATTAAAGTTAACTAATGTAGTTTTTGTAACATATTTTGTCCATTTTTAAAACCTGGAAAAACAATTTGAAGAGATCTGGAAAACTTGGAAATATCAGGGAATTTTTTTTCAGTTAGTTGCAGACACCCTGATTTAGTAAAAATCTACTGAAAAATAGTAAAATTCTACTGTAAATTAGTGAAAAATTTACTAATTTTACAGTAGAATTTCACTGAAAATCAGTTCAAATTTACTAATTGAATTAGTTGCTCAGTTTTAGCTGTGAAATTAGTAGATTTCTACTGATTCAAATTTAGAGAGTACTTATAGTTTAAAAGTCACTGTATTTTTTAGATCAAACTGCGAATAGTCTCACTTTTATTTAAAACAATATTTTTTATTATTATATACGATTAAAAATATTAAATGGATGGAATTAGGACCCTACATTTAGAAGATTATATACTTCAAAATACAAATAAAATAATACTTCTCTTATTTTCCTTCTTGTGATACAAAGAGTTTTACTATTCAAGTAATTTTCAAATTGGCGAAATTCTAATGCCTTTTCTTTAGCTCTGCTGAAAAATCTTGTATGGTAAATTATTTGAGATAATTTGATGAAGTTCTCTGCAACAAGAAATTGATAAAAAAGAGTAATAAAATTATTATTACAGAAACCTTAGTTGATTGTAAAAAAGTGTAATCCTCCAATTATAGCTCATTTCTTGACACGAATTGTGTATAATTTGATATTTCCGCAGAATAATTTTCCCGTTCCAAACAAATGCTCGTATTGCCTCTCTGCACGTGTCTAGAAAATAACGAAATTATATTATTAGCTCTAAAACATAATGCTCAAGAAGTGGAAAAATGAAAATACTTAAAGCAACAAAAAAAGTATAAAAGTTTTTTCAGTCTCATAAAATATATTGCGAATTACATTTATGAAAACACTAAATTTATTTTTTAAAACTTATTTTTAAACTGATAGTACACAATAATTTAAATAACAGATTTCGCAACATTTTTTCAGATTTCTTTTCGCAAAATTAAGAGGGCATTTATTTATTTTATTTGCATAAATATATTTGCAAAGGAGAATGCGTATATAATAGAATATTCTGTTGCTTTAAAGTAATAAAAAAGATAGTGATCATCCACCTTGAAAAATGTATTAAATTCTTGTTTCTAATTATTCAAGCCTGAATTATTACAAATTTTGCAGTATTTGCAATTACCAACTTTTGTCTTGTTTACCCTGAATTAATCCTAATAAAGTTTTAATTCTAGAAAAAATAACAATTTAAAGTTTAAATTAAATAAGATCAGTTTTAAAGCAATTTATAGCAAGCTTTTAATTTGATTACTAAATTTAGTTTTGAATTCTTTCAGTTTACCAAATTTCTAAGTTTTTTTATTAATGATTATTATTATATTATTTATTATATTGATTATTATTATTTATTATTTTTTATTATTTTTTTATTATTGTAAAAAATAAGATTGGCGCCTTTTTAAAATACTTTGTCGATCCACTCAAGAATCTCCCCTTTAATGGCCCAATAAAAACTGTTAATTAGGCAACTGTGGTCAATTGAAACGATTTATGAAAAGAATTGCTTTGTAATAAATTTTCTGACTTATTGCATAAGGTAAATTGCCCAATTTACGTCATGTTAAGCCGACTGGACAATTTAAAGTGCAATGTAAAAAATTTTGAAAAAGTATTTTCATACAATTGTTGATTCTCACAAATAAAGAAAACTGCAGAAAAGCGTAATTATAATTTTGTTTGTTTCATTACAAATTTTTATAGAAAAACGTGTATAAATCCACAAATTTAATTTTTATAATGAGTTCCGAGTTTTTGAAACTGATAAAGAATATCATTTTGCAGAAATCCTGCAATTTAATTTTTATATAAATTAATATAAATTATTATAAATTAATATAAATTAATATAAATTAATATAAATTAATACCTATAAATTAAGTAAACTCTTGCATGGCGACAGTCATCAAATTCAATATGAAGAAATTAATTTCAGTTATCTTTTGAAACACAATTAATAAAATATGTTAAGAAAATATAAAATAAAAAAATCATTCTTACAAAAAATGATACATTAAATAACTTAAAAATTTGAAAATGTAATTTATCGAATTATTGTTATTTATTATTTATGTGCGGTTTTTATAAAAATTTAACCTTAAGTTTCAGATCTTAAACAACTTTCTTTTAAAATACAAATTTTTTCTAATATACACGTATTTTAATTTCTATTGTATCACTTTATGATATTTTTTATAATATATTACTTTTAATTACTTTCAATTAAATTTAATAACTTTCAATTACATTTAATTACTTTCAATTACATTTAAATACTTTCAGTTATGTTTGTAATTTAGTATAAATAATTCAAGTAGATTTATCTTCAATAAGACTAATTTTATTTGATAGTTTTTTCCCTAACAATAGGCAAATCTACTTACATATGTGGATCTGCTGTGCATGTTTCAAAATTAAAAACAAACCGAATGTTTATCAAATTTTAATGTTTATTAATATTTGTAATTTTGTATAAGAAATTTTTTAAGTCACTAAAAATATTTTCTCAATAACTTGAAGCAATTTTAAAAGTTTGGATTAATTTTAATGTAATATTCCTTATATGCTTTAAATTTCCCGCGTAAAATCACGAGACACTGAAAACCACTCTAATCAATATAAGTAATATTTGTGAAAAACGGAAGTTAATAAAAGAAAAATTATTAAAAACAATGATTAATAAAATAATTAATTAAAAAATAAGCAAATTGCATTAATTAATTTCAATATAAAATGAATAATAAATTATTTAAACATTATTTGATTAAATAAAGATGTTTTTTTTCTGTTGAATCACTTGTCACAGGTGCACAGGTTTGTGTCAACAAGGCACGTTAACAAAAAATTTAATTTTAAATTTATAAATTTTAGTAGCATTAAAAGTAGTGTAACTTTTAATACAGCAATCTTTAAACAAAATCTTTAAAATACAACACAGAAATTGAATACTTTTCAATTATGTTTGATTTTACCTTGGAAGGTTAATTCTGATTAATACTTTTTTTAGGTTAGTTTGGAAGAAATTGTATTTACCTTAATTCTGATGACTATTATTTCAATCCAAATGCAGATAAAGAGGATATTTAACTATAATTTATATGTTTATATAATTAAAGTATCCAATTGTATTTTCATTATTAGATTTTACATAAAAATGCTAACTAACCGGTTTTTGTGAGAACGCTCGAATAAAGATTATTTATCGAAATTGTGGTTACTGATTGTTTTGTTAACTTTTCTGAAACGTTTTTCTTTTGAAAATAATCTGTTAAAATGTATAATTAATAAGAATGTTAATAAGAATAAATAAAGAAAGAAAACACTTAAAGCACGGGTTCTGTAGAAAATGACACATTCCTGACTTTTATTTGATATTTACTAGTTGCTCAATTGACTCCAATACCGGAAGTGACGCTCATACGTTACTTTACATCCGTTGCGTTCATCACGGAAGCCATTACCCTCATCCGCGCTGGTCCGCGCTAAAGCATCGTGCCATATTCCCACACGCATTTACGAACTACCTGCGTTTTAGTAGTTATAAGTGAAATATTATGCGAGTGAAAAACGAAATGGACGACGACGAAAAGGGGTAAGTGTTCTCATTGTTTATCTGTGATCTAGCATTGCACATTTTTCTTTTTGAAGTCTGTGGAGCGTTCCGAATCATCAGTTTTCTATTACGCGAGGTGTCTAACAATTCATTACAATAGGCTTGCTTCAAATTTCATCACATGTTTTCATGATTATGATTTTAGAAAAATGCCTAAAAACTTATCTATATGTCTAAATATTTCCCCAATAGTATCTGGTTGCGTTTTTGATTGCTTTGAAATGTGCAAAAGATAGAGTTTAGACGTTTTTACAAAAAACAATTAGTGCCGGTTTCATAGATTTACGTTTTGTAAAGTAAAGTTGTATTATATTTCGAGTATTTAGTCGCTTCTTATCTTAACGAGTCTTGTGATTTGGGTAACTGAATTATATCTTGACGCATTACTCATAATGGAGATCGAGTTAGTTGGAGAAAATGCCGACTTCCCGTGCGTCCTTTTTATTTCATCCTTCGTGTCGAGTCTGCTCTCTGCTCCAATCGCAGTTGAGATGTCGTCAAAAGTGCCCAATGGGTGCTCAGTTCTGTTGCATTTATGAGACGAGTTGTACACAGAGGAATGTGATCTTGAAAGCCGGTAAATGCTAAATGCCGGTACTTTTTATTAGCTTCGACGTTAGGTTTCGGTAGATCTCTAAACTCTAGTAGAATTTTAGTTTTTGTCATTATTTATCAATCAGTTTCTTGTATTTTGTTTGTTTTGAATTTCATTTTAAATTTTTAAGAAAACAAGATGCATTAATGTGCCACAAAAAAAAATTTTTTTATACTATTTTTGTGGAAAATTTTATTATAATTATGCTGTAAGGAAATTTTTGAATTCATAAGTGAAAAAAGATCAGAAAAAGCTTTCTAGATTTGTCATTTTCTAGCAATCTAGAATGTATGGTTTAGAGTTTTATTTTAAAAACAATTTTTATTCTAAGACAAAATGTATTTTTTTCTGTATAGAAAACTGTTTGTTGGTGGTTTATCATGGGAAACAACCCAAGAAAATTTGCAGCGTTACTTCGGCCGATACGGCGAAGTTATCGATTGTGTTGTAATGAAGAATAGCGAATCTGGTCGGAGCCGTGGCTTTGGATTTGTTACTTTCAGCGATCCTGCCAATGTTTCTTTAGTTTTGCAAAATGGACCGCATCAACTTGATGGACGCACTGTGAGTTTCAAGTTTTTGTTTTCTTCTTTTTAGTAGTTTTGTATGTATTCATGTTTTATTAGTATATTTGTTACTATATTTATTACATTCTCATCAACAATGAGAGTGTATTGCTATATTTACTATATTGACATTAATTTATAAAGTTGTATTTATCTAGTTTTTAAAACCCATTGTGTGATGAACTTTTTTTATTTTTGAAATAAAAATGTATTTTAATCTATGTGATCTAGATTGATCCGAAACCATGCAATCCACGTACTTTACAAAAACCGAAACGAAGTGGTGGTTTTCCAAAAGTATTCCTGGGTGGCCTGCCAAGTAATGTTACTGAGACAGATCTGAGATCTTTTTTCACTCGCTTTGGTAAAGTCATGGAAGTTGTCATCATGTACGATCAAGAGAAGAAGAAATCAAGGGGTAAGAAGTATTAGCTTTTTGTACAGAATTTGTTGTTTGATCCAATTGTGACAGGAAAAAATTCATTATTATAATTATCTATTATTATATTGTAGAAGATATCACTCGGTAGTTAATTATTAAAATATTAATTTGTTTGAATCTTTAATTTGTAAGCAACAGTTAAGGAATATAAAGACACCATATATTGATTATTGATTACTTTATTATAGACTACTTTAATAATTTAAACATGTCCTAAATTTCAATCAGACTTTTACATTTGTCATAAATGGATCAAATTACAGATGTATTTTATAATTCTCAAAAATATTTACTTAGTAATTTTAAAATAATAAATTCAATCAATACTGTTCTTACAGTCATCATGTAGTTTCAGATTTTGTATAAATAGCAATAACTTTTATTCATGGATTATTAATTTTATACAATATTTAAGCTTATCGTTTGCGAAATTATTGAAAATTTTTAACTTAAGTTTTAGTATAATTAAATCACAAAGTATTTGTAATATTCTTAAATTTATTCTACGAAGTTCTATTTTCTTTTTGTTAGAATTTTAGAACTCTAGAAATCTTTTTTCTTTGCTTTTCTTGTTTAATATTAAGAATGCGTCTTACGTCTTAAAACTCGTAACATAATTAGTAATTAATTTAAAACTAGAAATATCTTTAATTTAAAGTATATGCAATTTATAAACTAGTAAACGTATATGATCAAGGAAAATATTTAGGATAAAGGAAAATTATAGTATATTCGAGGCGAATATACTATAAAGCTTAGATATATGGTACTCTATGAATATGAAACAGAGTCTATGAAACTCTATGAATGAAAGAAAAATATAAAATTTTATAAAATAGGGTTTTCTACCAATCTTGTAATTTTCAGTAGATTTGACTGAATCGTTTTTTCTTTTAATAATCGAAATATGAAAATATTCAGCTGAATCTTGAAAACTTGTTTGTAAAAAGTTTGTTAGAAATCCTTTTTGCGACTTCTAATATCTTTGTAAAATTAATTTAGGAATACTTTGCTCAGAATTACATCACTTTACGTAACTTGTGTTTGTATTAAGCATAGCTTAAGTCTCTATTAGGCTCTTCTTTCGCAAGTTTTAAATATTTAGCTCAAAACTGAGGTCAGTTGTAAATTCTATGTGATTATGCCTTCAGCACAGAAAAAATGGTTTAAAAATTTATTTGTAAACTTAAATTAAAATTGCTCTTAAAGGCATTTTTTTAAAGCTCTTGGAAATTATTCATATATTTACGACTTGAAGTTTCTGTACTTTATTCATTTCAGTTTTCTACTAAAGAATTATCCTAATAATCAATTATTATTTTTAAGAAGTTGATAATCGATTATTTCTTATTTATTTAACATTAAATGAAATTACATTTTTGACTTGATATAATATTTCTTTATATTTCTTGATATATATTTCTATGAAGAAAAATTATTGTTAGTAATTAAAATATTGATTTAAAAAAATTGAAATTAGATAATAAAATTTCTACGTCTTAGATAATTACAAATATGTTAAAATATAATATTACAATGAGCGAAAACAATTTCTGAGAAATCTCAGTTTGCTCAGAATTGAATAATTTAAGACTGTTTAAATGAAGAAATATTTCGCTGGAAACAATGTTAAACAATGTGTTACGTTTGGACGACAGGATTTGGATTTCTCAGCTTCGAAGATAAGGACGCGGTGGACCGCTGTGTTGCCGAGCATTTCGTCAATCTGAATGGAAAACAGGTATAGCATAAATTTATTTATAAGTTGAAGGTCTCATAAAGATTATAACCTAGTTATAATCTTTTTATTAACAATTTTTTGCGTAATTGAATATTATGAAATATGATCGTTATACTGTGTTTTATGACATAAGATAGGCTTAGAAAACAAATTATAACAAAGTGTAATATAAATTTAATTTTTAAGATAATGAAGACTATCAAACTAGTCAATTATTTTCTTCATTTTTAAAAATGACTGCCAATTGAATATTCTCTATCAGGAAAAACGATGAAAAATATATACCTAAATAAAATGAATAAATAATTGAATAAAAATTGACACTGTTTCTCATACGGAATATTTAAGTGTTAAGCGAGATTTTTGAAATTTTAGAAAATTGTTGATTTTGATGGTTTTTTTTACTGTATACATTTTAATGTACACTGTAAAATTTTAACTATTAGAAAACTGAAGCGCTTTACGTTTAAAAAAGGCAGGAAACTGTAAAAATGATAATTTTTGTAAATTAAAAATACTTTTTCAAGAAAGTGTTTTTAATTGATATTAAATTTCTTTGAAACTGGGCTAAAATTTAATTTTCTTCATAATATGGTAATGAGCAGTTTCATATTTTTTTTTTAGTTACGTAAACATTTTAATAATTGATAGCAATAACAACAATGTCGGATTAAATGTATATACTTATAAAATTACAATATTTTAGTAATATAAAGTTAAGGTTTAATTTACTTAGATACTTTTAGTAATTATCTATGTAGAATTAAAAAAATTAATATTTATATTCAATATTATATAAGATCTATGTTATTCTAGATATTTATAGAATAATGGTCGCCGTAAATGATTTCTTGTAATAGTATATAATTTGAGCGCTTTAAATTATTTTTTTTTTCTAATTTTATAGCTGTATTTCGATCTTCATTTCTTTTATTCTAAGATATAATCGTTGCTAAATGTTATATAAACTTGTACGTTTCAGGTTATTATAGTATGCGTGTATGTGTGCATGAAAAGGGTTTACTTTCTTGGTATTAGTTTCCAATGTAATCACAAGTTTTCTAGAAACAGTTCAGATTCTCAATTTTTGCATTGATTAAAAACAAAATCACGCAATTATAACTTTAAATATATAATTGCATTGTTACTTCGGATCTGTTTCCTTTGAGATTTTGTTACTTGGTGATATTTTTACTTAGAGATCTCTTTACTTAAAAATCTTTTTACTTAGAGTTTTTTTTACTCAAAGATTTTTTTACCCAAAGATTTTTTACTCAAAGAACCTTACTGTCACTCAAAATGTCCATAATTTAACCGGAAATACACTCTTATAGATCAGTTCAATTGTTCTAAAGTGGACCTCATTCATCCGGATATACACATACAAAAAGATAATTTACTCCGTGACTGGGTTTTTAAATTGTTTTCTTTTATCGTTGAAAAAAGTAAAAATACATTTTATTCGGTACAAAGGAATTTAAATAATTATTTTGTCTATATTTTTTTATTTTTCAAAACAATTATTTTCTTTGATATATTCCCGTGATTATATATTTATATTTCCGTGAATATTGTTGTGCGTTCTGTTTTCTAAGTTTGTATAAATAATTGAGGAAACACTTGCAATAACTTGTCAGGGAAAAGTCAGGGATTTTTTGAAATATCACTGGAAAAATATGAAAAGCTCAGTTTCAGGAATTTTATAAAAAAGTTTTGTAAAAAGAAATTGGGAAAAATGTCAGGAAAAAATACAAAATTTATGTCTGGAAATCAGGAAAAATCGATATTTAATATTTGTGGCAACCCTTTTTTTTAAAAATAACATTTTAAAATAAAAGCTAATTTTTAATAAGATTAGTTTGTCGTTCGGTAAAATTGCATTCTAATGTAAAAAATTTAGAATATGAACTGTAAATAATAATGATTATAAGTTGGCAATCTTCGATTTAAAAATTGGTTTGTTTTTTGAATTGTTTTTTATAGAAAAAAATGTTGATGTTGATTTCAGGTTGAGATTAAACAAGCTGAGCCTAGAGATTCATCTAGTAAAATGAATGACGGACATCAAGGTCAATGGGGACCACCTCAGCAAGGTGGACCGCCAATGGGTATGGCTGGGAATATGGGACCCATGGGTGGACCAAATGGACAAATGGGTGGACCGATGATGGGCGGACCAATGGGTCCTCCAGGAAACATGATGCAGCAGTACCAGGGATGGGGAACAAGCCCTCAGGCTGGTGGTTACGCCGGTTACAGCACTCAGTACAACACTCAAGGCTGGGGAGCTCCTCCAGGACCACCTCAACAGCAGCAAATGCCGCCTCCACCCCCGCAATGGGGCAACAGCTACAATGTGCAGCCAACAGCAGCCACACAAGGTTATGGCAGTTATGGTCAGTAGAGATTTTTACACTTTTTACTACATTTTGCTTTTTATATTTGACTTTTTTTTAAAAATTAAATTCACAAGTTTTCAACATGGACTCATTTTTGATTACTCAAGTATTCCTGCGCGAGATATTCTTTCTTTTTTCTTTTGAATTCTTAATGTATTTTTCTTTTAAGGAGGTTTAGGTCCTTGACATAACCTCAAACTAAAACTTACTTGTTAATATTAGGTACACTTATTATAACTAAGTTGTTCTTGTTTAATTTATTCAAATATATAAATGGACAGTACTCTTTCATAGGAAGTTGTGTTTTACAATAATAAAATAAGTTTACGTAACTATTGTTATTTATGTTGACGAGGTAATTTTAAAAATTTGCAAAATATCTAAAAATTAGGGTGTCTACTAACCGGGAAAACCGGGATTTTAATTTAACCAGGAAAAACCGGGAAATAGCCGGGAATTTTTTGCCCAACCGGGAAATTTTTAAAAACTTAAAATCCTTTTTTTCTGTTTATAAATAAAATGTTTTAAAAAAATTATGTCTACGTTAAGAATAAAATTTATATATGTAAAATATCGGGGTTTCTACAACTATG
>WNHD01005381.1:0-10249 GCA_011057455.1 Ganaspis sp. Gsp50 | reverse complement strand
GTTTTGGCGCATCACATTCTCTGTCTTCTCTTTGTCCGTCTCTCCTGTAAAATTCACGTTTGAGAGCTAAGCCCCCTTTTCTCGCGGACGGTCACATATATTTCTTGAGAAGGAGACCAGATCAACGAAGCGTATTCAACACTCGCTCTAATAAGTGAAAAATACAGAATTTTCAGATAATTAACATTCCGGAAACTCGAAGCATTGCGGGTGACAAAGCCCAAAATCCTTAACCCCCTGCTGACGGTATTCGAAATGTGATAACGAAAGTCATGGGAATAATCTAATAGCACCACTAGATCCCGCATCGTGGTAACTCGAAGTAATTTTATACCGTCAATAGTATATTCGTGGACATGAAAAGATCTTTGATGAGTAAAAGATATTACGTTACATTTTCTTACATTTAGGGGTAATTTATTAAAAGTTGACAAGGCCACCAGGTGATCAAGGTCAACTTGAAGGTCATGGCAATCTTGTATGGAAAATATTCTTTTGTAAAATTTAAGATCATCGGCAAACAATATAAAAAAAGAGTGTTTAAAAGTGGAAGGTATATCGTTAATAAATACACACATAGCACTGAACCTTGCCTAAAACTTTAGGCAAATTTTAAGTGCATGGTTTGCAAGATTTAATTGCAAGCTTTAGGCAAACTTGCGTAAAGATTTAAATGTCCTCTATAATTAAATGTTTATCGGCAAGCTAGCCTAAATCTTGCATTTTAAGCTTTAGGCAAGCCTTAATTTAAAACTTTAGTAAGCATTTAAATTAAATGTTTAACAAAAAGACATAGATGCTTTATTCTAGGACTGCGCATCCTTGTTCATTTTTATGTCTACCCATCATTTAATGAACATTGCATGTAAATGTTTCCTAAATCTTTAAATTAAAGCTTGCCTAAAGGTTAAAATGCAAGCTTGCAATTAAATCTTGCGAATCCTGCACTTAAAGCTTGCCTAAAGCAATAAAGTAAAAGAGGTCCAAGGTGCGAGCCCTGGGGGACTCCTGAAGTTGCTAAAAAAACATCTGAGTAATCATGACCGATTCTGACCGATAAATACCTGTCACTGAGATAGCTTTTCAGCCAGTACAAAATGTCACCAAAGAAGCCAAGGGCGCAGAGCTTGGCCACCACTACCTTGTGGTTAACCCTGTCAAATGCCTTTGAAAAATCTGTATAAATAGCGTCTAACTGGATATATTTCTTCAAACCAGAAAAGATAAAATCAGTGAGTAATGTCAAATTAGTGTGTACGGATTTTCGTCTCATGAAGCCATGCTGCTCTTCAATAATTAGTTTCTCAAAGTAATGATATAGCAGATCAAGAACTAAGCTTTCAAAGATTTTTGGAATAGCACTGAGAATTGTTATAGGACGATAGTTCATAAGATTTTTTATCACCCTCTTTGTGAACGGGTACAATGATTCCTCGCTTCCACTGATCAGGGAAATGACCACTGGATAGCGATGAATTGAACAAAATAAACAGAGGTTCACGAAAAACTGAACTGCATGACTTCAGAACAGAGGGGGGTATGTGATCCGGACCTGCCCCTTTGTTAATGTCAAGATGGTTAAGTTAAGACAAGATAGAGTCTCTACTTACAAACAATGAGCAAATATTTATATTATTGTTATAATCAAAACTGAAGGATGAGGTACAAGATGAATCCATTGAGAAAACAGAACTGAAGAAGTCTTTAAAACAATTGGCAATATCAAAGTCAGTACTGGCGACTATTTCGCTAAAATTAACCTCGCTTGGAATACGCGAATCTTGACGCAGTGAATTTATATAATTCCAAAACATTTTTGGGTTAGAGACGACAGAATTCTCTACACGAGTTAAATAATTATTATACGCAATTTTAGATTCTGATTTACACTTTGCTCATAGGTTAGACAACTGTAAGTAGTCCAGTTGATCCGATGATTGTTTATATTTTAAGTGAGCTGATTTCTTCAAAAATATCAGACGTTTTAAACTATATGGAAACCATGATGGGTAGTTATCGCGTGAAATTTTTAATAGGAATAAACAAATCAAAAGCAGTATAAACATGATCGTAAAAAACCTGGACTGCGTCATTAACGTTTGAAAAATCCAGTACACTTGATCAATTACTATTATTTAAATGGATAAAAAGACCACTTATATTCGCTTTTGCAAAATCGTAGCGAAAATAATTTTTTTCATGGACTGTAGTATTTTTTATAAGTTTCTGAATTTGAATAGTAAAAAGTAAGGATGGATGGTATTTATCAATAGGCAAAAAAGTTTCATCTGATAAGAACAAGTTATAATTAAAAGAATTATATAAAATTAAATCCAAAATAGAACCACATAAATAATAAAAAGTATTAACCTGAACCATCATGTCCAACTGGAAATATAAATCCTCCAAAACAGTGCAGGCAGACAAGAATTTATCCAGACTAGAGTTGAGTTGGATATAAAAAGATCACACAATATAAATGTTTGAAGCGTACGCAAATTTAATAAACACATGCTCAATATTATTAACGTTTGTGAATAAACGAGAAGCACGTAAGTTTGTTGCACATGTTATAAGCACTCTCTCACCACGCTCACAGTCACTAAACTCTTCACACCTGTCAAAGCGAAAAACGTCATAATTCGTAAGTCCTAGCTCAGAGGAACAAAAACTAATGTTAAGCCAAGTCTCAGTAAAAACCAATAAATCATAAGTAAAAGTCGGTGATGCACGACGAAGGTTATTTAATTTGGTCCTTAATCCTCTAAACTGTTGGCAGAAAAGCGTAATATCAATGGTAGATTGCTGCTTGTTGTCATCAGCAGCAGAAAGGGAATCGTGCGGTAGGGAATTACATTCACTCGAACTGAATAAACTGTCGATAGATACTCCCTCACTACGTTCATCTACTAATTCGAAGGCTGGCGGACAAAGGGTGGCATCATTTTCGCATCTAGGATTTGAGGCTTTCCACGAATGTAAGAAATTCGTAGACCCGTTTCCCCTCTTGTCATTCTCTCCTCCATCGATGCTTTTGCTTGCTTGTATTGACGTGGCTGCAGAGAGGTCTTGTCCGAAGATAGAAATACATTTTTCGGGAGAAACTCCGGGAAGTCTGTGTTGGAGTTCTTGTAATCGCTGAATGCAGTCAACACACGGTTGGCACTTGTCTCGTTCGTGAAGGATACACGCAGTGGTCGAGACCGTGGAGACACATGTTAAGCATTGCCAAGACGACGTGATGAGCGAATTAATGGAGAGATATCAAGAGACAATATATTTAAAAATTTATTAATAATGTTGAATCAGATTTAATAGATGCTGAGGCAGAATCAAATTCGAGGAGATTAAAGAAGATTACATTGCATTTACGATCTTTAGTGAAATTTTATCAAACTGTTTCACAAGCATAGCAAGGAGATCGTTCTTCGTAATGGTTGAAAGCTATGCACGGGAATTTGACCTTGAGCCACAACACTCTTTTTTAGTCTTAAAACATCATGTGTAATAAGGCAATGAACACTTTTCACACTGCACATAATCCTTTTTTATGCCGTGACCATATCCATGACAAAACTTATCAGACAGAAGGCTAGTAGAAGCCATGGTGTTTGTAGGTTAGAAACTCCCCACTGATACTTATGTGGAGAAAATGTGGCAAAAAATGTAAAAAAACTGAGAGATCGTGCAAACCACGCCGTATCCAAACTTAGCGCACGCGCAGAAGAACCGCAGAAGAATCAGTTTTATATATTTTACATAATTTTGCTTTCAAAAATAAATGATTTTCAAGTAATTAACGTGTGTTCATTTAACGTAGTCCTGTAAACTCCTTCTAATATATCTAACAGAGACTCCAAAACCAGTTATCTACCACATTTCATAAAAATAAAAAAGTTTAATTTCGTTTGCTATTGGATCCGTCATTTTTAATTTTAGAAACATAACTTCAGATCAGTTATCAGCTACCTCAAAAACCACCTAAGACATAATTATTAAAATTATTTAATTAGGCTGGAAAGAAATGTGTATGACGTAAAGGGGTAAAAGCAATTTCGTAAAAAACATTCTTTAAATAATAATTTGTGTTAAACTTTGTAACCACGTATTCTATACCTCTATTTAGGTCCTCCTCATGAATTATTTCCAGAAACTTTTATGTTTTACAAACTTTGTTTTCATAAATTCTCAAATTTGGAAATCTATCTTTGAGAGAGAATGACCCCTATCTCAGATTTTTAAAAAATGAATACAGAAATTTAATTAAATCTTTTTACTGTTCAATAATAATTTCATATATGCAATGTTTAAAAGTAACTTCTACGGACACTTTATTTTTTTTGAAAACTTTTCTGAAATGTCAGTGGTCATATTAAAAGCGTTAGTCTTCTTTCTTGGCTGGATCATACTCGAGCTACACTCTAAGTCTGAATCACTCAAGTTCTACTGACATCTAGTCAATGTTTCTTACGTGATAATTTAACTCCATTAATGAAAAATTGATAAAAATAATCGCTGTTTGAACACGAAAATGGAAATTTTACTTATTTTTTCGCTAGGTTTCCCCTTCCAACATTTTTTTTATATTTGGTTTTTATAAATATGGTGATAAATTGACATACATGACATATTAATAAACAAAACAAGCCAAGATTTATTAAAATTGTTTCAGTAGTTATATGCTTAATAGTTCTATTTCTCAGTTTCCAATAAAGGTACAAAGGTAGTCAAGGGCTTATTTTGAAGCTTGTTTTGTTCAGTTTTACACATACAGTAGAATTCCAATTATCCGGATCAATTAGGACCACACTCAATCCGGATAATCGGAATTAACATAAAAAAGAATATATTTTTAGAAATAAAACATCAATAAGGATTTTAAAATCACTTTACTTACTCTGCAATGAATTAAGAATGTTTGAATTAAAAATTTTATTGAAAAAAATAATTTTATTTTAACATTTCTGTCATTGTAAGTTGTATTAATGACGAAACTTGCTTTATTTAATCATTACTTACTCAAAAGTTTCAATATGTATTTAAATATCTGAAAAATTTAAACTTAGAAAATGTTTAAACTTAAAAAAATTATATAAAAAAGAAATTTTTTTGAACTTAAAAGAAATCCGGATGATTGGACGTCCGGATAATTGGAATTCTATTGTATTGGTAAATCAAAATAACAGTATTTTATAGGTTTTAAGCACAAACTATAACTCTATAAATAGTTGAGGATAACTGATATAGCGCTTAAGCATTCATTGTTGTTACATATATTATTACAATTTGAATTTTTAAATAATACTTTAGGGAAACATTTTTATGAGGCTAAGGAGTCGAAAATTGTAAAATGAAAAAATACATTTTAAGAAAAATATAAAGTGTACTAGTGCCTTAAATTAAGATTGTACAAAGTGGAGTTAATAGAAAAGCTACGCTAGCGGAGCGAACTGGGAACGAGCACCAACACGACACGAACCAACTCGTGTTGGTACTCTCTCCTAGTATCATTTTTATCATAAAATACTACTTATAAATAGAAAACTTGTTGACACTTTTTTCTGTAGGAAGTATTTTCATATTGGTATTTAAATGTTATTGTGCTCATCCGGCGAAAAGACTTTTTTCCTTCGGTAGATGAATGATTTCTTAAACAGTATACAACCCTGAAAAGTACCTTTGCGAGGAAGTAACAGTAAGAAAAGCAAATGTAACCTGACTGTATATACAAGTAATTACATGCATGTAAAAAACTATACACGGTGCGGTAGGATTTAATATATTTTGTTTCTGGTTAGTTTTTAGAGTAAGATAAAAGAAGATTATAATCTGAGAACTGGCCGTTTTTTAGAAAACTGATTTTTAAGTTTTGAATGTTGATTTTTAAGTACCTGGTCAATAATAATCAAACTTTCTTGAGCAGTTATGGTTCAATATTTACAAATAAATACGTTAAATATAGTTTGCGTAAGGTACCATGGCGATGAAAAACTGAAATTGGTAAACATTGTGACGTTACTCACAATTGTACTTGTAACTCACAAAAGTTGTTTTCAGTAATTTAAGATAATTTCTTATATCCACTCTACTTAAAATAAAGTTCAAGTCAGTGAGAAAATGGTTGAGGACGAATAAACCACTCCACGATTTGTCGAAAATGTTTATAAATTATCATTAGGTTAGAAATTAAGCATATTTTGTTAATTTTTTTTATATGATCGCGCTATCTGAGCTGTCACGTCGCAAAGGTTCTCCACCGTCAATTATGGACTTTCTAGCAAAACTGATGGTGCTACGTAGTTGGGATTATTGGCTAAAAGATGAAAACAACCAGAAGGATGTCTGCTGTGGAATCAAAACTCTCAGACTATTTTCGTGGATGGAAGTTGCTGATTCCTTCAAAGACTAATTTCAAAATTTTTTATGAATTATTGCTCACACTTTTATGTTTGAATAATTCATGGTTTATAGTTAATTATTGCTCTCAATTTTGCGAGGGAATAATTGACGATTTTATTTGCTTTTTGGGTTCGAGACTACTTTCACTCCGAGTCAGTTCTCTGCCTTATCAACCTTTTTTGATGAAAGTTGTTATTACTGTTTTCTGGTTCTAAGAACAAAGAACAAGATCCCGAATTATTAAGGGTGAGTTCGTAATTGTTCTTGGAAATTTCTAATGCTTTTTGCATTTTTTTTTCTTAAGATAAATAATCACGGAATCAGCGACGAAATATCCATCATTTGAGTTTCCCGGCGGAGATGGTTCTTCAGCTCACCGTTCTCGGGCTCGACCAATCAGTAGAGCTATTCGACGTCACCGAGAGCCAATGAGACATTCCGGTTTTGCCATGGAAGGGGATTCTGAAAAGGGATTTTGGCGCTACGTTGCACGAAAAATAACTTCTGCTCATCACTTGAGCTTAGGTCTTTCGACGAAAATATATTGTAAAATAGTTTAGCCTGGGTCTAGTTCCATTTTCTCGACGATTCAAAAAGATTTTCTTATAGATAGATAGATAGATATATAGATAGATAGATAGATAAAATCTTTATTTGTATTTAATCCATATTACAATCGTATTTACATTATGTCTTTAGTTTAGTTATTCATTAATGATAAATGACCTTATTTGGAGCGCATTTACTGTGAAATAATATAGATCATTAATTTGTTCTTTACTTTTTATAATTAGTATCGATTGCAATATATCGGTGTTTTCATGATCTACATTACTACCCTGATTCATGTAACGCCTTAAGTATTTATTTCTTAGGGGAGAGTAGATAGGACAATGTACAAGGAAATGTTTTAAATTTTCTTGAGCTTCGAGATTACAAACGGTGCAGTTTTGACTCCCGTCAATTTCATAGGAGATTCCTTTGTATTTAATTTTGATCCGCGAACAATGAGACACTCTTAGTTGACTAACTATTCTCAGTTTACTTAAGGGTAGGTTGGATTTCAAATATAACTCGGATGTTGTTTGTTGGAAGCCAAGGTGCTTATAAATTTTACTGTATTCAGAATTAATAATTTTCTCCCTAATGTGGTTTTTTAAATTATTTTTCCAGCTATTTACGATGGATCTGCACCGTTTGCTTATCTCTCTGCCACTTAAAAACTTCTGGTGTTGCCACAAATCACCATCATCGACTGACTCAATTATTTGTCGAATTTGCGATGCCCAGTTGTAACATAGTTTACTTGTATTGAGTTCATCTAATTCGATAAGACGGTTATAACATATTTTCGGAAGCCTCGTATCTGGCATTTTTAGAATTTTTGACCACCAACCTAGTGCACGCTCAATAATTGTTAACTTTATCGGCATAACTTTCGTTTCTTCCCAAATATAATGGTTAGGCGTATTTCTGGACCAATGCAGGTAACCCTTGAAAAAATTTGTTTGTACTCTTTTAATTTGGTCCATGTAGCATAAAGGCCATATTTTTGAACCAAATAAAGTGGTAGCGTTAATTATAGAATTCATTAACTTTAAAGTCGCATCCCATGATTTGTTTTTACAAGAATATAGTATTTTTTGCACTATCGATATAGAAGTCAAACCCTTCGACACAAAGAAATCAGATGCAATACAGAATTTACCCGAGCAAGAAATCGGTACACCAAGGTAATGGTAAGAGTTCTGATATTCTATTTCTTTCCCTTCCCAGTAAAGAGGTCTTCTGCATTGACCCGTTTTGAGAAAAGGTAGAATTTTTGTTTTCAATACATTTACTTGAAGCCCATTCATATCGCAGTATGATTTTAAGATTTTTAACTTTGTTTGGGCATCATGCCAGTTTATTGCAAAAATTACTAAGTCGTCTGCAAACAAAAGCATCAAAATATCCTTTAGATGTGTTACAAAAATACCTTCCACGCCATTTTCTCTAAAATAGTCCACAATGTCGTACATAAATAAGATAAACAAAAGAGGGCTTAAACTGTCCCCCTGTAGGACACCCTCAGTTATAGCCATTATATTGGAATAACCGTCTTTACACTTTACAGTAAATTTCGCTTTATTATACATCTGACGCAATATTCTAATTAATTTTCCACTTATTCCCAGTTTATAGAGCTTATCCCATAGGAGCTCGTGTTTGACAGAGTCAAAAGCCCTCCTAAAATCGACAAAAATCACATATGCACACCCTTTATTTGAATTTATGTGCATATTCATTAAAGATGTCACGGTAAAAATATTATCGATTGTGCCCCTCTTACTCCTAAAACCTGCTTGTTCCTCTGGGATGATAGCATTTTCTTCAGCCCATTGAGTTACTCTACTGGCAATCATAGTAGTAAATATTTTAGTAATCGAATTTAAAAGAGCTATCCCTCTGTAATTAAGAGGGTCAGCTTTATCTCCTTTTTTAAATAGCATCCGCATTATAGCGTTATATAAATTCAAAAGATAGTGTTCCCAAGCTGGTGGTAAATTCCTTAACACTTCATTAGGGATCTCGTCGATTCCAGGAGCCTTATTGACTTTACATTTCCTAAGATTTTTTTGTAATTCAATAGTTGAAAAATTCTTATCAAAAAAGGGGTGAATAACAGAGAAGTATTTAGTGTCCGACAATACTCTTCTGCGATAAACTTCACTATAGAACTTTTCCCAATCTAGAACATTAAGATCCGTATAATTTATGAATTTCCCATTATTTTTATTAATTGCTTTCCAGAATTCTTGATTATTTCTAACATTAGATAGCGCGTTTAATACGCTTTGGATTTAGAGTTATAATTACATTTTCCTATTAGAACCTGTTTTTTGGATAGATAATTTGTTTCTTCCGCGGAATATTGAACTGACATAACAAAATTTTGATACAGCTCTTCGCCACTTGGAGAATTATAGTACAAATTACGTAACGAGGAAAAATGTAAATAAAAGTCATTCAGTTTAAGTTCATTTCTCTTTATAACTTCAATATATCTACTTCCACGTTGGAGGCTGAATGCAGACTGTCTCTTATTTGTTAAATGAAATTCAAGGGTCACGAGCAGATGGCCAGAGTACTCTGCAACAACATTCGTATGTAGATCGTAGATCATATCCGCTACATTATCACTAATCCAAATAAGATCAATAACACTACATACCTGTTTTGATAAAAAAGTGTCATTTGCTGGCGAATCCAAATTCGAACGCCCATTACATAATATAAAATTATTTTGGTCCATTATTTCTGTCAACAACCTACCTCGTCTCGTAAGTAAATTATCCAATGAGGATCTATTACAATTTAAGTTAGTTGAATAAAACATACTCTCATCAAGCGAATTCAGGTTACGCACACGCGCATTAAAATCTCCTGCTATTATAAAACAAGTATCATTTGAATAATTTTCCATTAAATTAGTTAAAAAATCTTGTAAGCATTCTATACAAAAATCAGTATTCGCTGATGGAGACCAATACACATTGCCTATAACAATCACTTTATTCGCAAGTCTCAACTCAATAAACAACCATAAATTCGATGCATCTATTACCGAGCTCAATAGAAATACATTTCTTTTCACTATGGTCATCAAACCGCCGATACCCCTCCCATAGCTCTTCTCTTTAATTGCACTTTTAGAAAAGGATATTTAATCTTGAAAAAAATTCGGAAGCCTAACGACATCTGACCACAACCAAGTTTCTGCCAAACATATTACGTCATTACTAATAATATTTTCAATTTGTTTATTATCCAATTTATAAACATTACCAAATCCATTAATATTCCAAAA
>WNHD01005380.1:0-10250 GCA_011057455.1 Ganaspis sp. Gsp50 | reverse complement strand
TAGTTATTTTTTTATATTTTTAAAATATCATAATACTTCCATGCACTTCAAAAAACATCAAAATATTTAGAACTGCTTAAAAATATTAAAAAAAAACTCAAAATATATGTAATACATAAAATTACTTTAAATTATTTCCAAATACTTCCCAATACTTCAAAATATTTTTAAAATACTTCAAAATATTGAATATACTTAAAATTACTTTGAAATATTTTAAAAGTATAATTAAAAAATATTAGCATTTTAAACTATAATCACTATATTCGTCAGTTAATTTTTCATTTGGAGATAATTAAAAATATTCGATTTATATTGAATTAGCAGTTTAAGTATAAAATAAATTATAAACAGATTTAAAAATACTAGTTTTTTTCTAATATTTTTAAAATATCATAATACTTCAATTTACTTCAAAACACTTCAAAATATTAAAGAAAACCTCAAAATATTTGAAATACTAGTAATTACTTCAAATTCTTTCAAAATTCTTCCCAATACTTCAAAATATTTTTAAAAAACAAAAATTTTTAAATGCATTATAATATTTTGATGTATTTTAAAATATGTTGAAGTAATTTTAAGTATACTTAAATTTTAGAGAAAATTATTTTTAAATAACTTGAATTAATTCAAAAGTAATTGAAATTCTTACAAAATATTGAAAAATTCTTTTTTTAATTAAAAAGAATATTAAAAAATATTATCGAAATGGTTATACTTTTCGCCTGATAATCATAGATAACTCATGGAATTTTGTTTTAAAATATTTTAATGTAATTTTGAGTATTCTGAAGTAGTCTGATGTATTTTAATGTAGTTTTAAGTGTTTTGAAATGTTTTTTACATTTTACATATTTTAAAGTATTTCAAAATATTTTAAAGCATTGGGGAGTATTTTGAAATATTTTATAGCCATTTTAAGTATTTTGAAATATTTTGAAGTATTTTGAAGTATTTTGAAGCATTTGGAATTATTGGGAAGTTTTTTGAAATATTTTGAAGTAATTTGAAGTGATTTAAAGTATTTTGAAGTATTTTGAAGTAATTTGAAATATTTTGAAGCAGTCTGGAGTATTTTAAATTAGTTTAAAGTATTTTAAAGTAATTTTAAGTACATATATTGGAAAGTATTTAGAAATATTTTGAAGTTTTTTCTGTGCAAAAAAGTATGTATATGAATGAAAATTCCATGAGATTTCCATGATTGGAAATTATATGATATATATGATATATATGATATATATGATAATGAAATTCCATGAGAATTCCTGTTTTTCCTTGTTTTACAGATTTGTAGAAACCCTGTTAATATAAAAAAATTAACTTGAATTTATTGCATTTTCTTTAATGCGTCGTTTATACCATTATTAAATAATTCTCGGACGTTAAAGATTTCAACAAATATTAATACAATAAAATTATTAGAATCTTTCAAAAAACAATTGAAAGTAAAAACGAACAATTGCAGGTGTGGACAGACAAAATTAAGAAGATTATTATATATAATAATAATAATTTACTTTATTTAAACATTTTTTTTATTTAATTCATATTTTAATAATTAACTCGTAATATTAAGTAATATGTTTTTCGTTTAGAAAATAATGAAATATTAAAATTGAGTGCCTAATTGATGTTTTGACTGAATTTTACAGAACACCGCGACAAGAAAGGTTTTACGCCATTGATACTGGCTGCTACTGCTGGTCATCAAAAAGTTGTTGAGATTCTCTTGAATCACGGGGCGGAAATCGAAGCCCAATCGGAACGAACAAAAGATACACCTTTGTCACTTGCCTGCAGTGGAGGCAGATACGAAGTAGTTGAACTTTTGTTGAATCGCGCTGCTAACAAGGAGCATCGCAATGTTTCCGACTACACTCCACTTAGTCTTGCTGCTTCCGGTGGTTATGTTAATATCATCAAACTACTTCTTAGTCACGGGGCTGAGATTAATTCTCGAACCGGATCTAAATTGGGCATTTCTCCACTCATGCTTGCTGCTATGAATGGTCATACAGGTACGTTTTTCCCCTCTTTTTTTCAATACAATCTTTCTACAAAAACAGGACACTTTTGTTGTCACGCTTTTAGCAAGTTGGGGCAAAATGTATGAATATTGAGAATTTTGGGTCAATTCTTGGACGCATTTTCTGGGTAGTTTCTTTCTTTTGGCAAGAAACTACACAGAAAGAAACTATCTTGGAAATAATTATTTCACTAGCGCAAATGAGGTGAAAGGATAATGCGATGGTTTATTTAGTTTCTACAGAGAACAAATTTGAACGGATTTTTCGTTTGTAAATAGTTTTTGGCTGTAAAGTGTTAAAAAAGGTTTTAATGCAAAACGTTTTTTTTAATGTAAAAATGAACTTTCAAAAATAAACTTTCAAAAATAAACTTTCAAAAGTGAACTTTCGAAAATGAAATGTACTTTCAAAATGAAAGTACTTTTAAAAAATTGAAAACTGTGAAAATATTTTTGGATATTCACTATTGGTAAATAAGTTTGACGTCAAAAAATACTGGGAAAATTTAAATCACGAAAGTACTTTTATTTTGGATTGAAATAAACCCGAGGGGACTTTTACGCAGTGGTTTACAACTTACATTTTCCGGCTGTAAAACAAGAAGAATAACAATCATAATAATTAACAAGAAGAACTTACACTTAAAAAATGTCTAGAGCCTCTTATTTTTAACAGAATTAAAAGTCCTTTTTTTTAAAAAAAGGTTTAATAAATTCTTAAAAACTCTGTTGTTGATTTCCGAAAATAAATGTATGATTATTAAATAGTAAGAAGTAACTGCGTTTATTTTTGATTAACTTTAGATTAATAACAATTATACAAAATTTATGATTGGGAATCCGCAATCACAGAGTTGTCAAGAATTTAATAAGCTTTTGTTTAAAAAAAAAGGACTTAATTCTATTAAAAATTACAGGCTCTAAAGATTTTTGAACTTATATTCAGACCACTGTGTTTCGGTTCGAAACTCAATTTTTTCGCATTTTTAATTCTAGTCCGTTTTGGTAAACGGATAAGTGTATTAAATTTCAGCACTCCAGGATTATGGAAAATTTATAAAAATTTTAGCAAGGGAAAAGACAAGCGAATGACAGGAAATTGTTTGTGAAGTAAAAGAGATAGTTTTTAAAGTAAAAGAAATAGTTTTCAACGTAAAAGAAATAGTTTTATGATCGTAATATGTTACAATTTTCTTACGAATTTTTAATCTCTTTTTTCGCACAACTACAGTCAACTCTACGAATAGTGCCGCAGATTTGCACAAATTTGCACAAGGGAAACAGGACGCTCGAGTGGGAACAAAAGAAAAGCGGCACTATTCGTGGAGTTTTAGTGGCACTATTCATAGAGTTGACTGTAGTTTTTTCTTCTTTAAAATATTGTACCGATATCTTTTTGGCTCAAATTTCTTTTAAATTATTTTCGTTTAAATTATTCTTGTTTTAATTATTTTTGTTCAAATTATTTTTGTTTAAATTAATTTTGTTTAAATTAAAATTAATGAGGAGAAGAAAATAAATGTTATTAATAACAATAACACATTGAATTAATAATTAGTATAGATTCTGCTGAGAAATATATTATTTCAAGGTTTGAATTTTTTAATTTAAAATTTAAATACAATTTTTTAAGTTTTGAAGTATTTGGATATTATCTCAATTGGTTATTGGTATTATTTCAATAGTTTTGAACAGGGTTTCTACAACTCTGGAAAACATAGAAAACCTGGAATTCTCATGGAATTTCATTATTCCTCGTGGAATCATGGAAATCTCATGGAATTTTCAATCATATCATGGAAATTTATTTTTGTTATTTAATTTCTTTATTTTGTGGTATTTATTGAGATTTACCAAAATTTTTTTTCTATTCTTTTTTTTTACAAAAAAATTTCAAAATATTTCAAAATACTTAAAATGTCTTTAAAATATTCCAAACTATGTACTTAAAAGCACTTTAAAATATTTTTAAATTCTTTCCAATATTTCAAAATTTTAAGAAATACTCAAAAATATTTAAATGTACTTAAAATTACTTTAAGATACTTGAAACTAATTAAAAATACTTCAAATTACTTCAAAATATTTAAAAATACTTAAAATTTCTTAAAAATATTTCCAAATAAATATTCCAAATATTCCAAATGATTCAAAATACTTTAAAATGCTTCAAAATACTTCAAACTATTTCAAAATACTCCCCAATGCTTCAAAAAATTTTGAAATACTTCAAAATATGTAAAATGTAAAAAACATTTCAAAACACTTAAAACTACTTTGAAATACATCAAACTACTTCAAACTACTCAAAAATACTTAAAATTACATTAAAATGTTTGCAAGTACTTCCCAATTCTTTAAAATATTTAAAAATACTTAAAATTTCTTTAAAATATTTCAAAATATTTAAAAATACTTAAAATTACTTCCAAATTTGTTCCAAAAATACTTCCCAATACTTAAAAATATTTTTAAAATCTCGTTTACAATACTTTAAAATATTTTTAAGAAAGCTTAAAAATACTTAGAAAAATATTTAAATATACTTAAAATTACTTTAAAATATTTTAAAATACTTGAAAATTCTTTATATTGATTTAAAATACCTACTTCAGAATAATTCAAAGTAACTATTTAAAAATTTTACTATTTTAAATATTAAGTAAAATATAAGTAGATTTTAAAATAACAATTTTTAAAAATATTTTAAAAGTATTATGATACTTTAGGCTACTTCAAATCCTTCAGAATATTTAAAAATACTTCAAAATATTTAAAAATACTTCAAGCCATTTAAAAACACTTGAGAATACTTAAAAAATTGTTTTAAAATTAGAAATAATGGGTTTGAGTAATTCAAATTCTATAGAAAATTATTTTTCAAAAACCTTCATAATTTCAAAAGTAATTTAAATTCTTACAAAATATTGAAAAATTCCTACTTTTAATGAAAAAATACATTAAAAAATATCATGAAAATTTTTCTATTTTATTCATGGAAATCGTGGAAAACTCATGGAATTTTGGAGAGAAAAAATGGTAGAAACCCTGTTGAAGTATTTTGATATTATATCAATTGATTATTGGTATTATTTAAATAGTTTTTTCATTCGCGATTATGAATCTGATTATAAAAACATTTTTTTCATTTTTTTTCTTAATAGATTTTTGTTTCTTGATACATTTGCTTTTTTGATAAATATAAAAAGTAATGAATATGGGCTAAGAAAACGACTAACGTGAATTAAAAAGAAGAAATCTCTTACCTCAATAACATCTATTTTCCTGTATTTAGAAACTTGAATTCATGAATTGTTGGTTTGATTTACGAAACTTTGTTTTGTTTGTGTTTCAAGTTCATTGACTGTTAATTATTTAATTACAAATCAGTCTTGTCAAGATGCTTTCACCCTTGTGATATACCTTTTAATTTTCTTCGACTAGTTATTATTTAACTAAAAATGTTTTTAATAGGTAATTTGTGTTTTTAAACATTTTTTATGCTTTGATTAGTGCGTTTTTTTGTGTGTATTTTCGTTACCTATTTGTGTAATATTAATAAATTTAGCGCGATAAGAATGACAAGTGTCATGAAAATTATATAAAGTTATTTATGCTTTATTATCCTACCTTTGAATTAAATTTAACCTCAGGAAATGTGCCAATTTGGAAGGGAATTTGATAATTATTTATTTATATTTCGTTATTTTGTATTATTTTGTCCTTTTTATATTTCGTCATTTTTATTGTGTTATTTTGTCCTTTCTATATTTCGTCATTTTTATTGTTATTTTTTTTAATTTTTTTTTATATTATGTTATCTTTATTATTCATTTATTTATTGAGAAACGGGTGTGTTTTTTAAAAAATGATACGCTGTAGATAATAAAGATTAGAGTAAATTGTTTAATTGAAAATTCATTAGCAATGAAATCTCTAAAAAAGATTTACATTAAATTGTATTTTCTTATGATCATATTCTTTATTAAATAGTTTATATTGTTTATTTCATATTATTTATTTCATATTGTTTATTTCTTATTGTTTACTTCTTATTGTTTATTTCATATTGTTTATTTCATATTGTTTATTTGATTTTCTTTAATATCCTACATCTTTAGATTTTAATATAGTACAATAAAAGGGATTTCAAAAAATCGTTAGATTCTATTGGTATTAAAAAGGAAATTTATTTATTTGCAATATTGAAAACAAATCCTGTAAAATTAATTTTTGTCATTAAGGTGTTTAGTTGTATCTTTTAATTTACGTAGTTATTATTCTTGTAGTGTTATTTTTTTATGTACTTTTATTTCTACCAAGTTTACACTAAAGTGTTGTTATTTTGTATGTTAATTAATATTCTATTTTAATTACTATTCTGTTTTAATTAATATTCTGTTTTAATTGATATTCTGTTTTACTTGATATTTTGTTTTAATTGATATTCTGTTTTAATTGATATTCTGTTTTACTTGATATTTTGTTTTAATTGATATTCTGTTTTAATTGATATTATGTTTTACTTGATATTTTGTTTTAATTGGTATTCTGTTTTACTTGATATTTTGTTTTAATCAGTATTCTATTTTAATTAATATTCTGTTTTAATTAATTATTCTATTTTAATTAATATTCTACTTTAATTAATATCTTATTTATTATCAAAATGAAAGCAGTGATTTAAAAAAAATTTTCCTTTAAATTCAAAGCAACTGGATTGGTACATTTTTATCTTGTCTTCAACAAATAACACCAATAAAATTGAGCACTTTGTGAATACATTTTTCATTTAATCGCGATTTTAAATACAAAACACCTCAACTATTTTATTGTAATAAATTATTATAGCATTTCTCATGCCCATCATAAATTAATTCGTAAAATATTGAAACACATCAATGTTTAAATATTTTTGTACAAAAATGCAAAAAAGTGTCCTGTTTTTTAAAAATCACTAATTATATTTTTTATAAACACATTGAAAAACATTCTTTATTATAAACTTGTTATTCTAAATTTGACTTTTCTTGTTGCAGCTGCTGTTAAATTGCTTCTTGACATGGGCAGTGATATCAATGCTCAAATTGAAACGAATAGAAATACGGCATTGACTCTTGCTTGTTTTCAAGGAAGACATGAAGTCGTTAGTCTTTTACTTGATCGGAAAGCGAATGTTGAACATCGAGCAAAGGTACATACAGAAAAATAATCAAAAAATTTGTTTACGTTTAGTTGTTACTTTTTACATTTGTTTGTCATTTTCTATATTTGGTTGTGATTTTTTACATATGGTTGTTTGAAAGGTTTTTTTCGTTATCAAGAAAACGAAAAAGCAGACTTTTGCTTGCTTATTGTTACAATAATTATTTATATATTCATTAATAATGTAAAGATAATAATGTAATGCAAATGTAAAAATGATTCGTAAGATAATGTAAAAACGATTCGAAAGATAATGTAAAAATGATTTATAAGATAATGTAAAAATGATTTGTAAGATAATGCAAAAATAACAATAAAATAAACTTAAAGCTATTCATCGGATAAAGTGAAAAAGAATTGCAAATAAATATTTTGAAAATTTGAAAATAATGAATATTGTTGCTTAATGTTCTTTTCTGTTTGTTAAACAAAGAAAAACGTTGTGAACTTTTGCGTCACAATTTTAATGATTAATTTTTAGTAATTTTCAATATTTTAATCTTAAAAAATTAGTTCCAGGCATAAAAGTTCAATTATTTGCTGTTTTTATTCCTCGTTGGATAGGGTAAAATTTTCTGTTGTTTCAAATTACTTTTATTGTACCTTTTAGATTGTGATTCACCTTCAAGTACAAAATTTACGAAAATTCGAGTTTTTGGAAAGCGGAACAACAATTCCGCAACAACTAGACAACAATTTTTTAGCAAAAATATTTGTTTTTCATTTTAGACGGGGTTAACACCTCTAATGGAAGCTGCCAGTGGAGGTTACGTGGAAGTAGGAAGAGTTTTGCTGAATAAGGGAGCTGATGTAAATGCTACGCCAGTTCCTTCTTCTAGAGATACAGCACTTACAATTGCCGCTGACAAGGGACACTGCCGTTTCGTAGAATTACTTTTGTCTAAGTGAGTTATTAGAATTAAAAGAAACAACTCAATGATAGTATTTTACGTGGTTCATTAGACAATATATTTTTCACAATAATGCATTTTTTTGACAATAGTGTATTTTTTTACAATAATGTATTTTTTATAATGTCAGGAATCACAGTTTGTCTCCTTTTTTACCTAATACCCTTTTCTTCCACTTTTCTTCCACTTTTCCTCTTATTTTCCACTTTTTCCCTTATTTTACCCCTTTTTTAAAGAAAATTTCCTAAAACACCTAAACGCAAGTATTTTTCCCCCTTTTCCCATAATTTTTAATAATATTTCAACAATAATACTTCAGAATACTTCAAATAACTTCAAATATTAAAAAATACTTCAAAATATTTTAAAAATAATTAAAAACATTTAAAAATACTTCAAAATATTCAAAAATACTTAAAACTACTTTAAAATATTTAAAAATACTTACAACTACTTTCAAATACTTCAGACTACTTCAAAATACTTCAAAATATTTTAAAAAATGTAATAAAATATTTTCAAATACTTCCCAATACTTCAAAATATTTAACAACTGAAATATTTATTTCAAAAGATTTAAAAGCACTTCAAAATATTTAAAAAATATTTAAAAATACTTCAAACTACTTTAAAATACTTCAAAATATTTTTAAAAATGTAATAAAATATTTTCTATTACTTCCCAATACTTCAAATCAACAACACTTCAAAAGATTTAAAAACACTTCAAAATATTTTAAAAAATGTAATGAAATATTTTCAAATACTTCCCAATACTTCAAAATATTTAACAACATTTAAAAAGATTTAAAAACACTTCAAAATATTTTAAAAAATGTAATGAAATATTTTCAAATACTTCCCAATACTTTAAACTATTTAACAACATTTAAAAAGATTTAAAAACTTCAAAATGCTTCAAAATATTTAAAAGCACTTCAAAAGATTTAAAAAATACTTAAAACTACTTTAAGATACTTCAAAATATTTTTAAAAATGTAATAAAATATTTTCAAATACTTCCCATTACTTCAAATTAACAACACTTAAAAAGATTTAAAAACACTTCAAAATGCTTCAAAATATTTAAAAACACTTCAAAAGATTTAAAAAATACTTAAAACTACTTTAAAATACTTCAAAATATTTTTAAAAATGTAATAAAATATTTTCAAATAGTTCCCATTACTTCAAATTAACAACACTTAAAAAGATTTAAAAACACTTCAAAATACTTGAAAAAAACTTCAAAATATTTAAAAATACTTAAAACTACTTTAAAATATTTCCAACTACTTGAAAAGACTTAAAAATATTTAAATATACATAAAATTACTTTAAAACACTTGAAAAGACTTCAAAGTAATTAAAGATATTTCAAATTTCTTTAAAACATTTCAATATACTTAAAAATACATACTTTAAAATACATACTTTAAAATACTTCCCAGTAATTCAAAATATTTATAAATACTTAAAATTACTTTAAAATATTTCCAAATACTTGCCAATAATTCAAAATATTTTAAAATACTTCAAAATATCTAAAAATACTTAAAAGTCTTTAAAATATTTCAAAATACTTGAAATTATTTTAAAATGCTTCAGTTTACTTTAAAATACTCAAAATTACTTTAAAATATTCATAAATACTTAAAACTACTTTAAAAGACTTAAAAATATTTTCAAATACTTCCCAATACTTTAAAATATTTAAAAACACTCAATAAAAGGATTTAAAAGCATAAAAAAATACTTCATAATATTTAAATATAGGTATACCTTAAATTACTTTAAAATTCCTCAAAATATTTCAGTGTTTAGAAATATTAATATTTTAAGTATTAAATAAAGTATAACAAGATTTTAAAATATTGCAGTTGTTCAAAATGTTTTAAAAGGATTTAAATGCTTCAAGCGTACTTGAAAATACTTCAAAATATTTATAATTACTTCAAAATACTACAAAATATTTAGAATTATTTCAAAATACTACAAAATATTTAACAAGTAGAAAACTATTCATTTCATGAAAATTTTGCTTCCTTATAGATGGATTTTTTACAAAAATCAACCTTTAACATTTTTTAAAAATTCAAAAA
>WNHD01005379.1:0-10250 GCA_011057455.1 Ganaspis sp. Gsp50 | reverse complement strand
AAGTGAATATATAAGGTGAAACGCAAAGCCATTAACGGGCCGTTACTGTGCCAAGATTCGGCTAATTTCTAGCAGTAGTATTTTGCCGATATAAAACTGACACTCAGGCCACTAATGGGCCGTCACTGTGCCATTACTAGACTATACTTTATCATTTTAAAATAATTGAGTAACGTTGCCTTTTCTGCCCCGACAATGGGACGATTTGATAGCTGATGTTGTTCCAGTACAATCTGCCGAAATTCGGCTGCCGTTATTGACCCAACATTGGCCCATATTGTCAGTTCTGGCAATTCGCACTTTGATAAACTTCTTTTAAAGAAAATGAATCAAACTAATCAGACATTTATAATTCAAACACATTTTCTTTTTAAAAAATTAATTTTACATGGAAAAAAATGAATTAGCAAATTTTAAATATATTTTTTTAATTTTATTATAATTTTTTTATCTTGTATAAAATCAAATTGTATGCAGAATTTTATTTTAAAGAAGAATATTTTTTATGTACAATTTTGTTGTCGTATATGTGTTTATATTAAGAGGTCTGATAATGACCTTGAAAACTGGACCATCACCTACGCTATAAAAAATTCTTTATCTTTCGTCACAAGTCATTTTTCGTAACTCCTGAGACTGTTACATTTTAATCTGTCATTTCTTAAATCATACTTCAAATGTCATTAATATTAAATTTCAATTTTATTTCAATTAACATAATAACTGGTTTTGAAAGTAACCGTTTGACTAAAATAACTTTGTAACAATTTTAGAAATATGAGACCTGGACAGTTAAAAGGGACCTTACGTCCGAAAAAATAGATTTTCATTTTTTTGTTGATTCTTATAGAAGATGTGCTCTTTCCAATGCAATAAAGCGTGCATTCCATAGAAAACAAGGAAATTTGTTTACTAATAAGAGTAAAAATAATAATAATAATTTCTGGTGTACGACGCCCCACTGGAAGGCGAATTGTAGTGGACCAAATAGCACGTTATGTTACGGCAATGTTGCTGCCACATTGCTATGTCTGCATTGTGGCAAGGTTGCCACAATATTTTCAGAGAAGGTTGCATCAATATTGCGTCATGCCAAATATTTGCATAGTATAAACATTTTTATACTTAGCTCAAAGTTACTCTGCCAATTCTTTAAACAATATTGCTGCAATATTACAGCAACATCACTACAGAATGTTGCAGCAACATTGCAATGCAATATTACGGAAAGGTTGCCAAGCAAGGTTGCGATCACAAGACCAAACACTGTGCAGAATCGGCGTTCTAGTGTACAATCCATTTTAAGGTTAAGTTTACTTATTTTCATATGCAGCAGATGAAATCCGTTATTTCTACTATTAAACTAGCTTTAGCCGTTTTCGAGAAAATCGTGTTTTTTGAATTTTCTTCTTACCTCCATAACTATTCGTAAAAAACATCTTGAGAATTTTTTTTATGAATGTTTACAAATGTTCGTAATAATATATTAATAATTTTTTATTAAAATCGTCGGAAAAATTTTTGGTTACAGACCATCCAGGTGAAAATTTCCGCCCGGATGTCCGCCTCGAAATTCCTTGATATCCGCCCGGTGAATTTAAATTTTCCGACCGGAAATCCGGGCGGATGTCCTTTTCCATTATATGCCCTTAAGAGATTGGAAGTAAACATTTTTTTCAAATATAAAAATAAATCAAATCACAAAATTGATTTTTTACTATATTAGCAGGAATGTTGCTTTTGTAAAAAGGGTAATTTCTTGTTTCCTAAGCTCTAATACTTTGATTGAAGATAACTATTAAAGAAAGTAATTTAAAAAATATTAAAGATATGAAAGATGAAATTTATATTAACTATGGAAATATGACAACGGAGCAATTCTTTTGCACGCTCTATTTAAAATCGCCAAACAAAAGCAGTATGTATACATAAAGCAGTAAAAGATTTAATAAAATTAAACATGCATATTAACTTTAAGACTGTTAGAAGAATAAAAGGCAACTTGGAGGTCAAATAAGCACAAGTAATAGTATGTAAAGGAAAAAATGAACTCGTTTCGTAACCACGCCCAGAACTATAGCTACCACGAATCGTAAAAGTATTTTGTACCATGAACTCTCTGTGAACAATGTTGAGTCGTTATTTATATACTCAAGGAGCGTTGAAATGATCCTAGACTGATAGTAACATTTCCGGTGATTTATTAGATCCAATACAATTGATCCAGTAATAATAATAACCTATAGTAAAATACCAAAGTGATAATCTTTTCGAATCTTTAATATAAAAATCTTTTGTAATCGTTTTGTAGCAACATTCAGTTGTAAAAAAGACAAGTTTTCGCCATTTATGAAATATCACTGTATAATCATGGTCTAGAATTAAAAAAGTAAAAAATGTTTTGCTCTATAATTACTATAAGTATGACTATTTCTTTAAATTAATGTTCTGATTCATTATTAATTTATTTTACAATTTCACGAACACTGAGGTAAGTTATGTTCAACAATTATTAGGGTCATGTCCAAGAATTCGGATGGTAATTCAGGAATCTAGCTTCAGTTTTATTTTTTCCTGAAATTTCTTTTTCATATTAATAAGCAGGCATTCATGAAACATTGGAAGCTTCTTTAAGATGATTTCCAAAGTTTTCAAGCAATATCTTTTCTGGTTTAACTGTAAGTAGTGAGAAACTAATACTTATGTCGGTAAGCTTCTTTAAAGGTTTATTAGTTTTTCACATCTTACTGTTAAATTAAAGAAAACGTTGCTTTAAAATTTTGGGAATCATTTTAGGAAACCTTAGAGTATGTCATAAATATTTGACTTATTATTTTTGAAAAAAAAAAACTTTAGGAAGAAATAAAAATAAAGGTTTGATGATATGATATTCGAAACAGAATCTGACAGGATTTTCAAAAGTATAGAATAGGTGCTCCATCTACATAGCCGGACTTATGCCAAGAGTATTTAAACATATCTATAAACCTAGGTGAAGAAAACTGATTGAATGTCAGAGATTGGAGTTTGATTATATTGTTTCTTAAGTGGAGTTTTATGTTATTGTTAAACAAACTTATTCTAAAAAATGCTTTACGAAATTTGTCCATTGTTGAAATCCAAATAGATCTCACTGAAAAAGTCTTGGGAGCTCAGCGCTCCCACATGGAGTCGTTGATTATTATAATGTTGTCCCTTTGGGTATTTGAAATTTGATTTCCCGTTTGAAAAATAAACTCCTTGTATAATCATATTTTAAAATGGTCTGTAATTTGTTAGAAAACAGTAGAATTAATAAATCAAGAATTATTAGAATTATATTTATTCAATCAAAAATGATAAAAAAAAAGTTTTGATCCTTTAACTGTTAAAAGCTCTACCAAAATGCAGTTCCAATTGAAAGCTACTTTAAAATTTTAGAAATTTTGAAGGCCATATTTTGAAATTAAGGGTTTTATAGATGTAACAAAGACTTTGCATATTTCTTTTAATTTTGTTATATCTTCTATGAACATTTTACTAACGAATTTTGTGATCTTGCGTGAAACTATTCGATGTGTTTTTTTAAATTTCCACAACCGCTTTGATTAAGCTTTGAATGTCGAACCAGGATTTGCCTGTTTTCTGTGGGCATCAAGTGCCTATTTTCTTAAATCTACATGTCATGTATAATCAATCCTCTGTCGATAGCAGTTTCAAAATTTTGCAATATGTAAATTCAGAAATTCGCTTGAATTTTGCTAAATCAAAATAAATGCTATTTCTTTTTAGATTTCAAAATTATCTTAAAACTCATTCATTCATTTCATTCCACCTTTAAAAATATTTTTTTGTTTCACTTAAAAATGTGCATGCAATAAACAATTTTGTTTAGCTTTAACCATACCATCATGAAACTAGAAAGTTTATAATATTGCATATTGAGTTATAATTCAATCAAAAATCATGATACACTACAGTAAGAAAAAAATTCATATAAAAAGTTTTGTTCGATTGTGCGTATATTAACTGATATTCATATTTGTATGTATTACTGCTGAAACTTTAAATATTTCTTCCCTACCTTAAATTAACCAGTGGGCCACTACAAAAATATATGTTTCCTACTTTAACTCGTTCTACAAAATAAGCACAAAAAGAGGGCATGGGGGCTAGGGAGCGACAGCAAAGTAGTGTTCATTGCAAGTGCTTGAACTTTTCGATTCCGCTTTTACTTTTATTCCCTACATTTATTTATTCGCTAACTTCTACTATACCAACAGCACATGAATTAATGAAATTGCTACAGTCGGTCAATTATCTGTACCTTAGGAAAAAATCTCGGCTATAATATATTATCATAAGACAAAGATAACTGACCGACTGTAATAATCTCATTAACGTATGTACTGTCGGTATAACAGAAAATAAAGAATACGTATATGAAGAATTCTCTGAAATAACCAACACACATTTTCTTAAACTTTATATATATATATTTCATTTGGAAGTAAATATTTACATAAGGATTTAAAGTTTGTGTAATACGTGGTTGCCGTATTTTTAGGAACTCAACTTTCGTGTACTGTAAATAATGTCACGTGACTACGTGTAGCAAATATATTTATATATCTTTAATGCTATATCATTTTTGTGAACTTGTATAAAAAGAAAGTAAAAGTGAATCTAAAACAGAAGAGAAAAATCATTAGTTTTAAACTCAAGCAGTAAGAGTTCATTGACCAAAATATAGAGAGACCCTCTTCTGGAATCTCTTCTTTACGTGAGAATTTCGTATCCTCAACTAGTAGACACTCTGGAGCCAAAGAAAATCATTGTTTAAACCTAGAAAGAAATACATTTGGAAATACCGATTTCACTGTCCTTAGAAGATAGACCCTCCGTTTCCATCTAAAAATAGAACGCATTAAAACAGCCTTCGCACCCTCGAAATTTAGACGAGTTTGACTCTTCGAGCAAATGCAACTGTGACCTCCAAACGAACCAAGAAAACCCCTCGATCGAAACTCGGATTTGCATTTTACAATCGTAAAATTTTATTACTTGCAAATGACACTCTACGAAACTACTCAAAGAAAGGGTAAAACTTGGTATATAAACCCCAATTTGTACAGAAGAATTCAGTCCTTCTAGTTCTTCCCGAAGTGTCGTATCGCTCCCCGTCCGGTCTCTGAACAGAACAATTGTCATCGAATACTGAATCTCTGCATCTCAACATTTTCAGATCTTAACCCTTTGATCAAGTACAAACCCTGAAGAAATTAACTCTTTCCACGAAACTATTGTTTTAATCAAGAAGACAACTGAAGGACTCCAGATTATTTCTTAATAAGAATTAACTCGTTATTTTAATTGATTGTGGAGCATTTATAACCCTTCCTGATTAAATTCTGTGCGGTGAATTCAAACGTTGAATATATTTAAATCTTAACCGAAAAGCCTACCCTTCCGCGAGTGAAACAAAAAAAATGACTATTAACCGTGCAAAACGAGAACGAACTCTTAACCCTTTTCCTGAAACAAAACCAGGAAGATAGTGTTGTGAAATCAAGTAAAAAGATTTAACCCTTTTTGTGTATTTAACGAAAAGACTTCTAAAACCCTGTGTGTGTAGAGCAATTAAAAGGACCTTTTAACCCTCTCAATATTCATGGTGTAACCCCCTAACACCATAAAAATTCTGTACAACGTTTTTAATCCTTTGAATAACTCTTTAACCAACAAATAATTGAAAGTGCCAACATTAAAGAACCACGGAAATCAACCCTTTGAATGATTAAATCAACCGTCTCAATTCCTTACAACAAATTTGAGTGGATGTTGATACGCTTGATGTTTTAAGATCCACATGCTGGGGACTTCGTCTATTATAAACCACAGCCATCATAACACTGGTGTAAGGTTCAATACGACCTGTTACAAGGGGGCCATCTGCGGTATACCAACACCTAGAGGCTCATAAATCTCTATCTTGGGTAGACGACCTGTAGAAGGAAGTTTAAAGGGATACAGCTGGATTTCAAACACTTACAACTAAACAAACCAAAGTAAGTATTTCAAATATATGCATACTATAACATTTTCTACTCTTCACTCTTTCCGAGCTAACTAATCCTTTTGTTTCAGCGGATTTAACTCTTTCTCCTGCAAAGGACTCAAATGTACTCAAAAGAACTTTTCTTCTCTAAAACTTAATGTATCTTTATGAAAATAAATACATTTAGTATCAAAATTCAGTGCGCTTTTATAACATGTCCTCTTAGTTCAAAGGTTCCAACCTTTGTAAATAAAACAAGCAGTTAATAATAAAATTAAATAAAGTATTGCATTTTTGTGCCCCTTCCGGACATAATAAATTCAAAAGCGAAATAACTTTCTAATGATCGATGTATTTTAAAATTTTTACTGGGTTCCTTATTTAGAATATCTTAAATTTTACAATTTGTAACGATTCTTATGTTTTAGCCATTAAAACTCAAAATCGCACATTAATAAATAATTGAAAGAAATATTAAATTAATAAAACATAAAGAAATTTAATGAAAATCAGTGGGACGGCTATAGGTGTGTAAAGAAAAAACAGGATATACAAGCAGTATTGAATTATTTATTGAAAATAAATATCCATCCATTTGTATCTTATTTATTACAAATACAAATTTTGAATTTTGAAGTATTATAACAGAAAGGAAATATCGTGATTGGCATAAGAAACAATGTTATTTTGTTATAAGCATAAAAAATTAAATTTATTGAATTAATGAATTTAGTGCAGAATGAAAATTCATTAGTGATGCAAAATTGTGTTGTTCTCAAAATGCATGGCAAAGATAATTTCATCTGCTTTAAAGAAAAACCAATAAAAGCGCATTCATCTAAATCCTCCATTCTATACACTTGTATACTCCAGATGAGTAAATGTTAAGACAAGTTTTTAACATCTCAAACAAAAAGATGTGTAATGTTTCTTACCGGGATTGCTTTCTTTCTGAGGCTAAATAATATAAACGAAAATAGTTTGAAAATGAATTGTTTATTTATTTAACACTTACAATGGAACCAAAAAACTTATTGTTACTGAACCGAAAATTGAAGAAAAATGTGCTTTTATCTAAATTGAACAAATTTGATTTCACTGTCTTACAATGTATAATTTAACACGATACCGTTCAAACATATAGTTATTTTGAGAAAAAGACTGCAAGTGTCTATAACACATTGATACACTTCTTCTTAGTCATACGACTGTAGAATGGAACTTCTGACTGACCCCCAGTCTTTCATCCAATTCTAAGAGCGTATATTCTTGTCTTGTCTCTCAATAACAATTCAAATAAACGTTTCTTACTCGTAGTCCGTCTACGGGCAGACTGGCCTTTAATCGTTCCCTTTGCTAAAAAAGGCCCGAGTTTTCCCCTTCCTACTAGACCAAAACGACTTATCTCTCTCTTTCCTAAAATCACGCGACCTTCCCAGGATTGTAAAGAGCATATCCCACTCTTTCGCCAGAGCAGACAAATATTACTGTATCCAATCATCCTGCTGTCAATAACATCCTCCACCCCAGTGTAGAAATTAACTACATTCCACACTCCTTACAGCAGGAACTAATACAATTATTTTAGCTGATAATCGTCGTAAAACACGTTCTCTTATTCGTACATCGACCAAACGAATACGTCCATCATTTCTAGGGATAACCATCTCTATGAGTCCTTTCGGCCAAGTATTCCTAGGTAAGGTAGAGTCCGCTACTAACACTACATCACCAACAGATAATGCTCGCGCTTCTTGAGTCCAACAATTCCTAACAAATAGACAAGGATAGTATTCTTTCACCCATCGGGCCCAAAATATATCGGCTAATCTCTGTGACTCTCGCCACTTCTTTCGCGAACATAAATGTGCATTCGTAAACTTTCCAGGGACCAAAACTTCTGATGAAGATCCAATCAGGAAATTATATGGAGTCAAACTTTTTAAATCTTCATGATTTACTGACACATGTGTTAAAGGTCGACTGTCTACTTTGTGTTCTACTTCTGCTAATAGGGTAGTAAGTACTTCTTCCTTGGGTGTGTTCGAATCTAGTACTGTCGATAATCCAATTTTAACAGACTTCACCATCCTTTCCCAACTACCTCCCATGTGTAGCGTTATAGGGGGAATAAACTTCCATTTGATTCTTCTATTTATCATCTCGGTACAAAAAATGTGCAAGAATTGACCATTGCTTGGTCTGTCGACAAAAATTTGTGTAAAATCGTAAGAAATAAATATTTTTAAGCGGTCTATAAAATCACACCCAGCTTTTTATATGCCAAAAAGCTCCGCCCAAAGAAATCTTTAAAAGCTCTAAACATCTTAGAGATCTTTTAGACAATTCATCAGAAACTTAAATTTAAATGTGCAAGAATTGACCATTACTTGTCCTGTCGACAAAAATTGTTGTAAAATCATAGAAAATAAATATTTTTTAGCGGTCTATAAAATTAAGCCAAGCTTTTTATATGCCAAAAAGCTCTGCGCAAAATCATTAAAAGGTCTAACCATCTCAGAGATCTTTGAAGCAAAAAAAAAAAGTTAAATTTATGTGTTAAAAATGACCGTTTCTAGTATTGCAGACAAAAAGAAGTAGTAAAATTGTAGGAAATCAATAATTTCAAGCGTTCTATAAAATTACGCCAAGCTTTTTATATGCCAAAAAGTTCCGCGCAAAGAAATCAATAAAAGCTCTAAATATCTGAAAGATCTTTTAAGTACTTCATCAAAAAGTTAAATTTTAATGACCAAAAAATTAGCATTTCAAGTATTGTCTGCTTAAATTGTAATAAAATCGTAGGAAATAAATATTATCAAGCGGCCTATAAAATTACGCCAAGCTTTTTATATACCAAAAAGCTACGCGCAATGAAAACAATAAAAGCTCTAACCATCTCAGAGATCTTTTAGACAGTTCATCAAAAAGTTAAATTTAAATGTGCAAGAATTGACCATTTCTTGTGTTGTCGACAAAAATTGTTATAAAATCATAGGAAATAAATATTTTCAAGCGGGCTATAAAATTACTTCAAGCTTTTTATATGCCAAAAAGCTCCGCGCAATAAAAACATTAAAAGCTTTAACCATCTCTGAGATCTTTTAAGCACTTCATCAAAAAGTTAAATTATAATTACCAAAAAATTAGCATTTCTAGTATTGTCTGCAAAAATTGTAATCAGGTCGTAGGAAATAAATATTGTTAAGCATTCTATAAAATTACGCCTAGCTTTTTATATGCCAAAAAGCTTCGCGCAAAGAAATCATAAAAAGCTCCAACCATCTCTGAGATCTTTTAAGCGCATCATCAAAAAGTAAAATTTAAATGAGCAAAAAATTAGCATTTCTAGATTGTTTGCAAAAATTGTAATAAAATCGTAGGAAATAATATATTATCAAGCGGTCTATAAAATCACACCAAGCTTTTTATATGCCAAAAAGCTCCGCGCAAAGAAATTATGAAAAGCTCCAACCATCTCTGAGATCTTTTAAGCACTTCAACAAAAAGTTAAATTTAAATGTGAAGAATTGACCATTGCTTGTTTTGTCGACATAATTTGTTGTAAAATCGTAGGAAATAAATATTTTCAGGCGGTCTATAAAATTACACCAAGATTTTTATATGCCAAAAAGCTCCGCGCTAAGAAATCATTAAAAGCTCTAACCATCTCAGAGATCTTTTAATCACTTCATCAAAAAGTTAAAATTAAATCTGCAAGAATTGACCATTGTTGATTTGTCGACAAAAATTTATGTAAAATCGTAGGAAATAAATATTTTCAAGCGGTCTATAAAATTACACCAAGCTTTTTATACCCCAAAAAGCTCCGCGCAAAGAAATCATTAAAAGCTCTAAACATCTCCGAGATCTTTTAAACACTTCATCAAAAAGTTTAATTTAAATGCGCAAGAATTGACCATTGCTTGTTTTGTCGACAAAAATTTAAGTAAAATCGTAAAAATGAATATTTTTATGATGTCTGTGAAATTACATCAAGCTTTTGAGATGCCAAAAAGCCCTACGTGAGGAAAAAAATAAAAGCTGTAAAAGCTTCAATGTTATTGTAGGCCCTTCGTCCAAAATTTAATCAACTTTTTTAAAAATTAAGAGATCCACTACTCTCTGACAGAATTGTTGTAATATCGTCAGATTTTAATATTTTTAAGCGTTCTATAAAATTCTGCCAAGCTTTTTAGAAGCTTAAAAGCTC
>WNHD01005378.1:0-10252 GCA_011057455.1 Ganaspis sp. Gsp50 | reverse complement strand
GTGGTCGTTTTTTGTGGACTCTGTATCTTGAAAATGCTTTGGCCGATCTTAATGAAATTTGGTAGAGTTATTACACTCATAAAAATCTAGAAATGGACACAGGGATTTTTAAAAATACTCAATCCAAAATTTTTGAGATCGTTTTTTCTTTAAGAAATACTGTTTTTTAGAGTAGATTTTTTCCCTAATAAAAAATTAAATTCATCAATGAAAAATCGTATTTGTGTTAAGACGAATCGATTGACCTATACAAAGTCTATATTTGATCAAGAATTGATAGAGGAAATTACGATTTTCCATTAATTTTGACGTTTAAAATTATATTTTTTTAATATAACTTTTCAAATTTTGATTTTTTAATGGCAGTTCCTTTTGCAAAAATTGTTTGCATTAAAAACTAATCGATTGACCTATATAAAGTCTACATTTTACCAAAAATTAAAGGAGTAAATTACAGTTTTTCATTATTTCTGACATTTAAAATTCTATTTATTATATGTAACTTTTGATATTATCATTCTTTAATGACATATCTTTTTGAAAAAATTTTTTGCATTAAAAGATGAATCGATTGATCTGTATAAAGTCTCTATTTTTTAAACTAGAGTAGATTATCAGAAGAAAAGCAATCGACTGACACATAAAGTATTTTTTTCAGCAGACATTTATAGATAAATTGTAATTTTACAATTATTTATGGAATTTAAAATTTATATTCTTTTTATAATTAAATTTAAATAATTATACTTTTTGAATTATTAAAAAATGTTGAAAGTTGATTTAAGTGAAAAATGCATTTATAAGGAAGCAAAATGTTCATGAAATGCACATAATTTCCCACTAGTTTATTATTCTTGACATTTAAAATTCAATTTCTAATTACAACTCTTAAAATAGTACTTTTCTAATTGTAGTTCCTTTAAGAAAAATTTGCTACATTAAAAAACGAATAGATTTACCTATATGTAGATTATATATTTCACTAAAATTTTATGGAAAGAAGGTCACATTTTAATCATTTTTTACATTTAAAATTCCAAATCTATATGATATTTAACTTTCAAAATTGTGATTTTTTAATGATAATTTATTTGAGAAAAATTTTCTATTGTATACTAAAAAACGAATCGATCCGTAATATAAAGATTATATAAAAGTGATTAAAGAGATTTCACTGTGATCGTCTATAATTTCTTTCTCTATGAGGAAGCCAAAATGTTCATGAGTAATGAACATAATTTTACATTTGTTTTTTATAATATTACATACTTTATATAGATCAAGCAAGGATCAATCTATTTGCTTTTTAATGTAGAAATTGTTTTCCAAAGGAACTATTTCACTAAAAAATAACAATTTTAAGTTACATAATAAAATGCAACTTCAAATATCAAAACTGAGTTGATTTAAACTATTTTTGGAAAATCGAAAATCGGATCGAAAACGTTGCGTTGCTTCCCTGTGAGAAAGCAAAATCAATCAAACTTTATGTTAATCTTTTTGAGTGAAATTAAAAAAATATTTTATTGCCTAAATTTTCATTTTAAAGCAAGCACTTTAACATATAACATCTGTAAATTTTATTTAAATTCATCTACTGATTACGAAAATCCAACTTCGGAAAAATTAATGGTCTTTTCCAAAGTGGCGTAGGCGTAGCTTCGACAATTTTAATTATTTTCAAAAATCCTTTGGGGACAAAAAGTTTCTTATACAGAGAAACGATTTTACAAACTTTCACTCATTTCTATGGACCCGTTGCAAAGAGTGATATTTCTGACGTGAAATGACCTAGTAAATAATTTTTGAGCTATTTCGAATAGGGGTAATTTACTAAATTTCAATATTATGTTAAAAGCATTTTTTCTTACTTTTTTAGAAGCAGAACTTTTTCGACTATTACGTTACACGAAAAATCTCTCACGTTACCCGTGCGATGCACATTTATGTGAAAAGTGAAATAAGTTATTAAAAATACATTGAATGTTTTATTTACCCATAAATAATGTCATTCCTGTTATTTTAAGATTATACATTCAAATGTGAATCAACATAAAATTTTAAGAAATCAAGAATGCTCTAATTATTTTAAAAACAAAGAAAATTTTCAGAAATGAGATAGAATAAAAAGATGTTAAAAAATTATAAAGCGTTTTCATGTTTTTGAAGTATATTAAACAAATAAATCTTCCTTTGAATGACTTTAATTTGGTGAGCAGACGATATATCACGGATGCTTTTTGCTCTAGACAAAATAGCTGATGTTTTCAAAATGTAATTTACGTCAGTAAAATTATCATCAACAACTTTTTCAATTGCGATTCTTGATTTTGTACGATTTCAAAAGCAGAAACAAAGTCTGAAGCTCAGTTAACAAAACATTTATGAGACAAAATACGCTTTTTCGCAATCATTTTGTCCCAAAGCTTTCTCGTTTTTCTTTAAATCACCAAACTTCTGGATTCTTTTTAATTCTTTTACCAAATACTTGTTTTACTTAGTCTTGGATAATTTTTCCTAAATATAAAAAATGTGTGTGAAATATGTAAAATATTTATTTACAATATTTTATTATATAGTTGAAACAAGACGTTCAAATGCAGGGTGTTCTGCTTTAAGGCGAACAAATTAAAGATATAAATAAAATAGAAAAAATTGAATCGAAAAGTTCTTTACCACTTTTTAAAATCTTGAGCCGTTTCGGAGTTAGAAAGTTTCGAAGTTAACCAATCAGATGCGTGCTACGGTACCGAAGCGACCTCGTAGCGTCCCCACCCAGTAGTAGCGCCCCGTTGCGCCGACGTCACGGTAGAGGGGATGGATATCCTGCTCGCTCGCCATTGGCCAACTTTGAACCGTTCTAACTCCGAAACGGCTCAAAATTTTAAAAAGTGGTAAACGCCCTTTCGATTCAATTTTTTCTATTTTATCTGTGGCTTTAATATGTTCGCCTTTAGACAGGACATCCTGTATAGTATAAAAATATAATTTGAGAGTCTTAAAATTAAAAATCATAAGTTTTAATAAGTGCGACAATCAAGCAGTGACCCGAACTGATTCAACTAAATGCATTAAATTATTTGATAATAATTCACGACTAAACACATAATCATACAGTTTATTATATAAATATACTTTGCTGGTTACAATGTAACGGATAGATTTATATTCTCCTGAGAATGGAGCGTAAACGACCGAGAAATGATATCCGTTGAAGTGTGTACAGAGGCAATGGCTCCATTAATTGGCGGGAAGCAGGAGGAAACATCGAGAGTCTCTTAATTACAGAAATTTACTCACTCACTGTTTCTCTCACTTTCTCTCTTTAGTTCGTGCTTTTAACCTCGTTTGGATAATTCAATGAAGGTGAACGAGAAAAGGATTATAAGAAAGGAATTTAACTCTTATCGGGTTTTTTGTTAAAGGGTTATTGCCAATTGTGATGTCACCAATTATTGAATAAATTTTGCAGACACTTTTTTTGCGAATATCATGCTAATATTTCATTAATTCATTTTTATGTTTATCAAGTATAGTTAATTGAATTTGGCATTCGTATAATTTTTATTTAGTATATTTTTATTTATTATTTTTTAAATAGTGCGTGCGCGTGTGTTACACTTTTTGTCGAAAGGACATCTAAAGAATTAAAAGATCTCAATAAAATTTGAACTTATCTTTGTGAAGTATTTTCTACGTATTTCGCCGGTCGCTGAATCCGAATTCGAGGTCAGAATGCAAAAGTTATTACGCGTTTTCTTTCTAGCCTGAAAAAACAAGAAATTTAAGTTTAAATTGTTGTGGAATTTGCAAAAACTATTTTAAAAATGCAAAACTTGCGCTAATGTGGTATTTGAAGTGTTACCTTTAATTTAAGCAAAGAAAACTTGAAAAATGTCCAGTGGTTCCCGAGATATGACTCCAAAGGTCCGCGCATGTAAATCGGCCAAATTGAGCTGATAGTAATGAATTTTATTCTCGGCCGAATTTACATGCGCGGACGTTTTGAGTCATATCTCGGCAACTACTGAACATTTTTCAAGTTTTCTGAGCTTTAATTAAAGGTAACACTTCAAAGATCACAATAGTTTGAGTTTTGCATTTTTTATATAGTCTTTACAAATTCTAGAATAATTTAAACGTAAATTTCTTGTTTTTTCAGGCTAGAGAGAAAACGCGAACTAACTTTTGAATTCGGACCTCGAATTCGGATTCAACGATCCGAAATACGTAAGAAATTACTATTCTAGTCGGACAAAAAAATTATTTTCTTTTGTAGGGTGTGTAATTTAGACTGCATTGTTATTAATATGAAATAAAGGGCTTTTTTAATTTCTAACAAAATTTACAAATTTTACAACATTAATGAAGAACTTTTCTTGCAATTGGTAGTTATCTAAAAGTTTGCAGTGTAAAGAAAAGGACACTTTAAAAAATTGATAATAAAAAAAGCAAAAAAAGGAGAAGAAAAAGAGAGAAAATTATTTTTAAAAATTGTGATAACTTTAAGTTATCTTGTATACAATGAAGGAAACTGAAATCGTATAAATAATATGAAAGAAGTAAGATTGAAAGAAAGAAGCGAAAGTGCAAAAAAGTAACATACTTGTGTCGTAAACTTTTGTGACATTATACAATTTCACCGAAATTAAAATGTGCCAAACGTGGGCTTGTGCTGAGGACTGGTTTATTATGTGAAGGCCGCAATTTGAAACATATATAGTCTTATCTTGCAATCGAATGGAAGATGCATGAAGTAGGTCAGGGAATCCTGAAAAAGAAGTTTCTAATATAAAATAAATTGGAAGAAATCTTTTCGCAATTGAAATTTTCTTTTCGTTTTTAAGATTTTACTTTGTATTGCTAAAAAATCAACTTTACGTTACTAAATGCATTTTTGGACTCTGTGTTCTATTGCCATAATGCGTTTGGTAGAGAAGTTACAACCATTTTTTTCACGTTTACAAAATATATAACATAACATTAATTCTTGAAAATAAAAATGTCAAACTTTGTGAATTTATCATTTCAGTTCCTTTTAAAAATGTTTTTAAAGTTCAAAAAAATCAACTTTTTTTTTAAGTTTGCTTATCATTTTTTCATGAAAACTTTCTAATTTAAATTATAAATTCAATTTGCATTTTTACCTTGTCAAAAACTTTCATTGCAATACTTCTGTAAATTATTTTCTAAAGTTTGCATCAAGTCTGCAACAATAAATTATGGGGTAGAGGAAGTATTGTTTTCGGGCAAATTTTCAAAATCGCAATTTCGTCTTTTTCGATGCAATTCAACTTCGGAAGTCCAAAAATCACAATTCTTAAAAATATCCTTCTGTGTGTATATATGTGTGTGTATGTCACTTTACATTTTTATAAACATTTTGGAAACCAAAATAGCTATATGATTAATAACTCCAGAATTTATTCTATTCAAAATTATGATTTTGCAAAAAATTTGAAAAATTCCGGGGTTATTTTGATAAATATCTGGACAAAAAAAATAGCTCTGTGGACATGAGTTTTTAATAAAATTCTAGATTTCAGAATGAGGAATGAAATTATAAAACTTTTTTAATTCTATTAATTCTAACCAAATTTTTTTCATTTTTAAAACTTGTAAAAACTCCTTCTATATAAAAGTTTTCATGATATGAACATAAATCAAAACTTGTCAGTTGTTTTTTGTTGTTAATTATTAATAATAATGTAATGGGCACTATTTTATTCATGAAATGTGATTTTAATTTGAAAATGACCCTTATGTATATTATTCAAAGATTTCTGCTGTCGACGAATTGATTCTTGAACTAAGAGACTGTTAACTTCCTCGTATAACAAGAGATTACCGCGACTGTGACAAACTTCAGAGCTTAGAGAAATTTACCAACACAAACTACTTTACTACTAACATATTTCTCGAGAAGTGTACAACTAACGTGAAACCTTGTATTACGTAACAGTTACAACCATAGTAATGACAATGAGAGATAATTACAATTTAATAAGAAAATTGTAATTACTTGTAGGCTTTAGTCTTTCTTTGATTCGTTAAAATAATAAAAAACCAGAGGAAAATTATGGTTATTTTATTTATTTATACAGAAAGATATTTATTATTAAAGAAACATTTTTATTTTATAGAATAAATTTTGGGTTATATATTAACCAAATATAATATAAAAAAATGTATATAATATTATCATTAATTTAAAATCAATTGTTATAGATCTGGTTCTAACTCTATTATTGATAGATTGTGCAGGGAAGCAATTGAGTATGGTTCAAATCTTGATTTATTTTTTAATTCTTTTACGAGTTTCTTTATATTGTCCTTACGTAGGATTATCATTTATCTAACGATGTCATCTAGTGTTATTTTCATAGTCGCTAAAGCAATATTGTTAGAATAGTATATATTCTATAATATATTTAATGTTTCTTATAATTTAGTATACTTATGGTACGAAAGGGCTATTTTTTTATTTTCTAAGTCCGTTTACATGTGAATAAAGAATAAAGTATATATTTTATAAAAACAATTGAATCATTTTCCTATATATGTAGAATAATTTTATGAAATAAACTTTTATTAAAAAATGATCATTCTTAAATTTTAGAAAAGAAATAAAATTGCAAAATTTAAAATAATGAATCACATTTTCTCCACATATTTTTGATACTCTATATGTACTTTATAGGTTAATCGATTCATTTATTGATGTAGAAAAATTTTTCCAACGGAATTATTATTCAAAAATGATAACTTTAGAAGTTATACCATAAAACAGAATTTTTAATTTGTAAATAAAAATGAAACGGTTATCTTTATACATAAAATATTCGTAAAGTGTATTCTTTATATAGATCAGTCGATTCGTTTTTTAATGTATACAAAATTTTTCATAAAGCAACTACCATTAAAACTAGTGGAAAATTATGTTCCTCATAGAGAAAAAACTTGTAATGTAAAAAATATAACATTGACAGCTTTTTTAAATATTTTTGGTAATTAGAATAATTTAAAATTTTTAAATTATACAAATCAATTTGTTTTTTATTATAGAAAAAATTTCCCAAAAGAACTGTCATTCAAAAATGATAATTTTAAAAGTCATATATCATAAAATAGTATTTTTAAGGTACCCCGCGTGGAAATCCCCAAGATATGCCAAAATTGATAATTGGTCCTAACTTGACAGTACTGGTTAACATTTTCTAAGTTGGTCTTAACTTGGCCCTACTGAGAGAAGCCATTTTAGTAACTCAGTAATATTGTAGCATATATATTATAAATTATAATAAAAATTACAATTATTTAATTTAATTGTACTATATTTTGATAAATGTAATATAAAAATAATACAGATAAATTTTTAAGAAAAAAATTTATTATTAATTACATTTATTCCTTTAAGAATTATTTTTTGTTTTGTTTTCGTATATGTTAATTGAATACATAAAATTGTGTTTAGTAATGAAATAATTATTTCATTTTATTTCTAAACCTAGAATTAAATTGCTCTAAAAGTGATCAGCAAAAATGTCGCTGTTTGAATTATCGGACGAATTTCGTGTTGGCGCCAAGCAGTGAAGTTGGGCCTCTGCGTCTGCGCGAAGTAAAGAGTAAAGATGGCGACGCGTCCTATGCTGCTGACACGTGGAAAAGTGACGCTATGAAACAAATTCAACTTTTAGACAAATTTTAATGATAGAAATTGGTTTCAGTGCTTTTTATGTGGATGTAGTGAACTCTGAACAACATATAATAATACATATTTTTCTAAAATGACAAGTGTTTATTATGACTTAAAGACAATGTAGGACCAAATTAGATTGCCGACATAGGACCTAAATAATAAAATGACAATCTGCATAGGACCACGTTAGGCCCATTTTTCAATTTCCACACGGGGAAAAAAAACATTGTCCTTTTTTACATAAAATCTTAGCAAAATATATACTTTATATAGGTCAATCGATTCATTTTTTAATGTAGAAAATTTTTCCCAAAGGAACTGTGATTAAGAAATAAATATTTTAAAAGTTATATGATAAAATAGAATTTTAATTGTCAAAAATCATGAAAAATTGCCATTTACTCCTTGAATTCTTGCTAAAATATGTACTTTATATAGGTCAATCGATTAGTCTCGATGCAAGGAATCCCTGTCGTCATTAGTTAAAATTCTTATTGGAGAAAAAATTTTGTGAAAAAAACCGTATTTTTTAAAGAAAAAAGGTGCTAAACATTTTTGTTTAAGTATTTCTAAAAATCCCTGTGTCCGTTTCTAGATATTTATGAGTGTAAAAGGCCTACAAAATTTTATGAAAATCGGTCAAAGCGTTCTCGAGATATTTTTTCTAGTAAAAAACGTGGCAAACGGACACAATTTATGACTTCTGACTATCTTTTTATCTCATTGAAAAAATTTAAAAAAATCGTTTTATATATTATATATTTTTTGTATTTTTTAAAAAAGTTAAAATGTAAATATTTTATCTTCTTTGCGCTTCAAAACGCATTGATTGACAGCTTAAGGAACCCTTTAGCTTAATTCTATCCAAAGTTATTAACTTTTCAAAAAGCTAACATTTTGAAAAACACGATTGTTCAAGGAATTCTTTTTTCAATTTTAGTGTGAAATTAACAATTTTGTGTCTGACTTACAGTTGTCTGAAAACTGCAAAATTTATGCTATTATCAAATATTTGATTATTATTATTCTATTTTGAGTTATTATTTTTTGAAAATTACACAATTTTGAAATTCGTTGTCGTTTAGAAAAATTTGCATACAGAAATGAATGAAATGATCTCTATGAGGAAGCAAAGTGTTCATGGAGGTGAATACAAAAAGTTTTGCACTCGAAATGAACACGAAGGTTCAACTTCGTTGCGGTATTTTTGTAAATATTAATAACAAATAATAGTTTTCTAAAATAATAATTAGTGAATTAGAAAATTATTGTACATTGTTGCAGTTAAGTTGAAAAAGTTACTGAATTCGTAAAAATTACAATTCGTTAAAACTAAGGATTGTAAAGTTAAGAATTTATGAAAAATGAAAATTGTTAATATTTTAAGTGCAGCATGAAATGGTGCGCAGCGTATCGGACTGACAACTGAAGGATATCGGGTTCGATTCTTTGTGACTACGAATTTTTCTGTTTTAGACTCTGGTTAATTTCAAGTTTCAATATTCTAATTTGTCAATAAATATTAAATTGTAATAAGTACACAGCCCAACAAACAAAAATAGTTTTCTTAACCGACAGATCAGACTAGTCATTTAATTCTTACGTTCTTTACGTATTTCGGGTTGCTGAATCCGAATCCGAGGCCAGAATTCAAGTTGTTTTGTGTTTTCTTTCTAACCTCAGAAACAAGAAATTTATAAGTTTAAATTGTTATAGAATTTACAAAAAGTATAGAAAAAATGCAAAATTTACAGTAATGTAATCTTTGAAGTATTATCTTTAATTTATGCCCAGAAAACTTCAAAAACATTCAGTGGTACCTGAGATATGACTCCAAATGTTCGCGCATGTAAATCGGCCAAACTGCGATTTTCCCTGAAAGTAATGGACTTTACGCTCGGCCGATTTACATGCGCGGACGTTTTTGGAGTCATATCTCGAGAACTACTCAACATTTTTCAAATTTTCTGGGCTTAAATTAAAGATAGTACTTCAAAGATTACATTAGTTTGAGTTTTACATTGTTTATACAGATTATACAAATTCTATAACAAATTAAACTTAAATTTCTTAAAGTTTTGACGCTTTTGTTTAACTCGCTAATTCGCTCTCGATTAGAGCATCCTTTGGTGATTTGGAGTCCTAGATTTAAAAAATACTCGATTGAGATAGACCATATCCAGAAAAGGTTTCTCAAGTTTCTTGCTTTCAAGACCGATTGAAGGTATCCACCACGTGGATGTGGCTATATTATGTTACCGTTTTGAATCTTTAACACTTGAAGAAAGATGACTTTTGATAATTATGTTGTTTGTGTATAAGATTATGTCAAATGCGATAGATTGTGCTGCACTTCTGAGTGAAATTACATTTAATGTGACAAGAATATCAGCTCTACAAGTTGTTCCATTTTATCTTGTATTGTCCACCGAAATCAATTTAGATAAAGTCTGTTATCCCGAGTCGAAATTTAAAATCTCTGTTAGTTCTCACAAGTTCTCTAAATGGTTCTCAATATGTTCTCTGAAATTCTCTTTTAATACTGATTAGGTA
>WNHD01005377.1:0-10253 GCA_011057455.1 Ganaspis sp. Gsp50 | reverse complement strand
ATTTTAGCCCTCTATGTCAAATAGTTTGGGAGCTAGAGCAATTCAAAATCGGACACACAAAAGGAATGTAATAGGGTTCCCGTTTTACGGTACGGAACCCTAAAAAGGATTGAAAAAGATTACCGAGGTATAAGTGTGGATAGAAAATAAATAAAAACTTGGGATAGGAACAGATAGACTACTTTATATACACATCGAGATACACATCCGAAAGAGTAGAAGGGATTAAAAACGATAAAGTAGACTGAGATAAAAAGTAGAGTTCTTTACGGATAAAAGGCAAGATTGAAAAGCATTGAAAAAGATTACAGAGACTGTCGTAAACATATTTTTTGCAACAAATTGTAAGATTGCTTTGTAACCAAAAAAGTATAGAAAAGGATATAGAAAAAATAGGAATGAATAGAAAAGAATAGAAAAGAATAGAAAAGAATGGAAAAGAATAGAAAAGAATAGAAAAAGGTTGAAACAGGATAAAAATAGGATATAAATTTAGAAAAGAGACGGAAAAAAGGGTAGAAAAGAATAGAGAATAGGAATGAATAGAAAAGATTAGAAAAGAAAAGAATAGAAAAGAATGGAAAAGAATAGAAAAGGATAAAAATAGGATACAAAATTATAAAAGAGACAGGAATAAAAATAGATTGCGTTGTACATAGAAAAAGATTAGTAGAATTAAAAAGAATGAACAGGATTAAAAAGCGGTTAAAAATATTTAAACAGATACCGTAGGGATGAGTGTGAAACAAATTTTTAAGATTTAAAAAATAGTTATTATGATGAAAGACAGAGACAAATAGATTGATTAGTATTCTCAAAAAAGTACAGAAAAGGATTAAAATGACCAATATGCATTTTTTTGGTAGGCAATGGTTTTGAAAAGGATTTTTGTAATTCAAGAAAACAGAGGTTTGAATAAAAAGATAAATAAACCGAAAAGTCTTATGAAATTTATATCAATTTAAACCTAATTAATGAACGTTTAATAAAGTCTAATAACACAAGTTAATAGAAACTTTTAATAAGATAGAGTGTTGCAAAAATAAATTATTGATTATAACTGGCTTAGAAGAGAGTTGCAACTATTAAAATAATCTTATGAGCATAAAAGTGCTCACATTTTCGGGGTCATTGGATGTTCAATCCAGTGTATGTTAAATTTACTTGTTTTATGGTTCAATGCCGTGCAAGCGTAAGCTTAACGTGTGACCTTATGTGCAAATAAATTATGTCCAATGCCGTGAAAGGGTTTTACGTAGGGTGCATAGCATTAAATGACGATTAGTCTCAGCAATTATACGGTAAAGTTATATTAAACAATATTTTTTCCGTGATTTTAAAATGCAGTTTAGTTTTAGTCAATAAATGGTACATTTCTTGAAAACATGAATATTTATGTGCTTATAAGATACATTATTTCATTATATAAAGCCTTATACCTTATGTGTAAAATTATATAAAACTTTATAAATGTAAAATTATATAAAACTATTATATATGTAAAATTTCATATAATTATAGTTTTTACATTCAAATTTATGCATTATATAAACACATATAATTTTATTACATTTTAAATTTTCTTATATTTTTTTGCAAACAAAACAATATTATGTTCTTTATGAAAAAAAACTGTTTTTTTTAGGAAATATTTTTTCGTGAGCGCGATTGCATCGTATATTTGAAAAAATAAGCAAGTTTTGATGAAAGATTTTTAAAATACTCTTCTTATTTACGTTGGCGCGTGCGCAGGAGTTTCTGATAAGTACTGCCAATTTTAGGAATTGTAAAACACTGCCACCCTTGATAAAACGAGTTCGCTATTTGTGCGATTAAGTTGGTGACACTGGTTATCAACTTCTGCGCAGGCGCTAACACAAGAAGCGTTCTTTAAACATCAAAATATGCAAATATGTCAATCACGCTCTGGGAAAATCAAGCTCTTTTCTGCAAAATAAATATTTATTACATCGTACAGCTGATTCGTCAAACTAAACGGTACTCGACAATTAATTCAATAGACAATGAATCAGTATTCAATAGAGAATTAATTTAATAGAAAATAATTTAAGAGAAGATAGTTTAACAGAAAATAGTTTAAGAGAAGATAGTTTAACAGAAAATAGTTTAAGAGAAGATAGTTTAACAGAAAATAGTTTAATGGAAACAATGTAACGTACAATAATGTAAGAGTAAATAATGTAACATAAAATAACAGAAAATAATCTAATAGAAAATAGTGTGATAGAAAATAATGAGACATAAAATAATGTAAAAGAAAATAACGTGTTAGAAAATATTGAAACATAAAATAATGTAAGAGTAAATAATGTAAGAGAAAATAATGTAAGAGTAAATAATGTAACATAAAATAACAGAAAATAATCTAATAGAAAATAGTGTGATAGAAAATAATGAAACATAAAATAATGTAAAAGAAAATAACGTGATAGAAAATATTGAAACATAAAATAATGCAAAAGTAAATAATGAAACATAAAATAATGTAAGAGTAAATAATGTAACATAAAATAATGTAAGAGTAAATAATGTAACATAAAATAACATAACAATAAATAATCTAATAAAAAATAACGTGATAGAAAATAATGAAACATAAAATAATGTAAAAGAAAATAATGTGACACAAAATAATGTAACAGAAAATAATGTAAGAGAAAATAACCTAAAATAAAATAAGTAACATAAAACAATGTACTTACTAAACGAAAGTAATTTAACACACGTGATTTAACAAACAATTTAACAGCAATCGATTAAACCGACATTAAAAATAATGTAACTGAAAAATATCTTGAAGAAAAAAAATAATGAAGAATAATAAAAAGAATAAGGGATCATCCACATATTACGTCACACAAAATTAGCCATTTTTAGACCCCCCCTCCCCCATGTCACACTTTTTACATGGAAAAAATTGGAAATTAACACAGAGTGTCACAAATCTGTAGACCCCCCCCCCCTCCCCCCTAGAGTGTGACGTAATATGTGGATGGCCCCTAATGAAAAGTAATAAAAAAATAATGAAGAATAATAAAAAAATAATGAAGAATAATAAAAAATAATGAAGAATAATAAAAAAATAATGAAGAATAATAAAAAAATAATGAAGAATAATAACAAAATAATGAAGAATAATAACAAAATAATGAAGAATAATAAGAAGAATAATGAAGAATAATAATAAAGAAAACTGTTCGAAAAAGGATTGAATAATTTTACAAAATTTCAACTTACCTTCAACAGAGTGAGAATTTTCTGAGACAAGTCATAGTCAAAATTTTGGTATTTACTGTCAGACATATCGTAAATGAAGACTAATCCATGCCTCTGTGTTTCTGTACTTTCTAGTGCAGCATCCAGCTGATAAACGACACCCTAAAATTGAAGAATTCATCATTCAACAATGACGATTCATTAGTGATTAAACATGCGCAACGAAAGAATAATAAAAAAGAACAATTAGCGATTGCACTATCTAGTCTGCGCACCTGTAAGGTAGTCTGATGTGTGGTATTTTGGGGAAGATGTGAATGTGCTGTAAAAATAGCTATGGCTGCTCCGGTCGCATCTCTCGAAGGCTAAAGCATACAGGCAAAATAGTAATTTTTTCTAAAATTCTAAGAACCCAGCAAACTTGGTTTTTTCTTCTGTTTTTTTTTAGGAAAAGAAAGAGAAATCGACTTACCAAAACTGTAAACTTTCCGGTACGCAATTCGCTCAAAAGTGGCTCTTGCGTAGGCTGCAAAAGAGCTAAACCTTCCCTTTTTCTGGTAGCTTCATGTTGCTCGTAAAGAGCCAAAGCTCTCGCAACTTCAAATTTTCGTGCAGCTAGGAACTTTACGGCTGTACTCCACGACACTGGACCTGCTCGTCGACCTGCTCGACATTTGTTAACTGCCTCTATAAATTCTTTTGTTGCCTGTAAAACAGAAATTAAACTTCTTAATTAATTACATAAAGTGTTTTCTTATCTTCTACGTTCATCTAAAACAGTTTCTTATTCATTACGAAAACTGAGTGTTGAAAGGTGAAAAAATAAACAGCTTTCGCATGGGAAAGTCAAATTTATGGGCACTTTTTTTCTACTTTCATTTGTTGAAATTTGTTTATTTTTAAAATTCGCCGAAAAACATTTTTCGAAATTAATTTTAAAAAATCAATAATGTAAGGTATGTTTTTTCCAAACGTATGTTTTTTACAAAAAAGGAATTGGTATTTTTTGGGTACAAAATAAAACAATGGGAATCAAATTCTTTTTGTGTAAAAAAAAGAATCAATTTTTTTGTGTAAAAAAAGACCAATTTTTTTGTGTAAAAAAAAGATCAATTTTGTTGTTGTAAAACAAATTAGGAATCAATTTTGTTGTGTCAAAACAAAAAAGGAATCAAGTTTATTTGTGGTAAAACAAAAAAATCAACTGTTTTGAAAAAAATATTTTGTTTGAACAAGTTCAAAGATAATTAATTAATTGTTGTAACGGTGTTTTTTGTTTATTGATTAATAGCATTTTTGTAGAAGAAATATCGAGTTTTGAAGCATTCTCCACTATTCAGTTCGATGAGACGGAAAATGGGTTGAAAACTTTCAATTTGAAGGGCATTTGAGTTCAGAAAGTTTTGAAATTTAGAGCAAAAAAAATGCAAAACTTTATAATGGCATTGAAGGTTTTGAACCAAAAAGTTTGGAACCTGCGAAAATAATGAAATGTTCTTTTCTGGAAAAATCAAAGATATTGAAGATTCGAAAAAAAAACTTTGACGCTTTAAAATAGAAAACTTTGAAGCTATATAACATGCAAGCTTTAAAGTTTTCAGACAAAAAAGATTGAAGCTATAGAATAATGTAAAAATGAAAACTTTGAAGATTTGAAATAATAAACTTTGAAAATGTAAAATAAGAACTTTAAAGATTTAAAATAAAAGATTTTGAAGTTATACAAAATAAAAGACTGAAGTTTCAAAATAAAAGACTGAAGTTTCAAAATAAAAGACTGAAGTTTCAAAATAATAGACTTGGAAGCTTCAAAATAAAAACTTTGAAACTTTGAAATAAAGAAATGTTAAACTATGAAATGCAAACTTTGGAGCTACAAAATAATAACTTTGAAGCTATAAAATAATATTAAAAAAAATAAGATTTTCAAGCTTTGAAATGAAAAAATTTGAAGCTATAAAATAAAAACTTTAAAGTCTTCAAATAAAAGACTTTAAAGTTCTAAAATAAAAACTTTAAAGCTTTAAAATAAAACAATTTAAAGCTATGAAATGCAAACTTTGAAGCTTTAAAATAAAACAATTTGAAGCTATGAAATGCAAACTTTGAAGCTTTAAAATAAAACAATTTTGAAGCTATGAAATGCAAACTTTGAAGCTTTAAAATAGAAAACTTTGAAGCTTTCAAATGCAAATTTTAAAGTTTACAGACAAAAAAATTGAAGCTATAAAATAATGTAAAAATGAAAACTTTGAAGATGTAAAATAAGAATTTAAAGATTTAAAATGAAAGACTTTGAAGCTGTAGAAAATAAAGGTCTGAAGTGTTAAAATAATAGACTTGGAAGATTCAAAATAAAAACTTTAAAGCTTTGAAATAAAGAAATGTGAAACTACGGAATGCAAAGTTTGAAGCTTTGAAATAAAAGACTTTGGAGCTACAAAATAATAACTTTGAAGCGATAAAATGAAAACTTTGAAGCCATAAAATAATATTAAAAAAGTGAAGACTGTCAAGCTTTGAAATGAAAAAATTTGAAGCTGTAAATTAAAAACATTAAAGCATTCAAATAAAAGACTTTGAAGCTTCAAAATAAAACAATGTGAAGCTATGAAATGCAAACTTTCAAGCTATGAAATGCAAACTTTCAAGCTTTAAAATAAAAAACTTTGAAGCTATAAAATAAAAAACTATAAAGTTTTGAAACAAAAAGCTTTGAAGCTGCATAATAATATAAAAAAATGAAAACTTTAAAGCTTTGAAATAAAGAAATTTGAAACTTTATAATAGAAACTTTAAAGTCATCAAATAAAAGACTGAAGTTTCAAAATAAAAAATTAAAGCTTCAAAATTTATTACATACTTCTTGTATGAAAGGGCATTTTTTATTTTGTAAGCCCGTCATTGTATAAATAATAAAATTAAAAAATTAAAAAAATTAAATATTGGAAGCTATGAAATGCAAACTTTATAGCTACAAAATAATAATTTTGAAGCGAAAAATGAAAACTTTGAAGCTTTGAAATAAGAAACGTTTTAAAATAAAAATTTTAAAGCTATAAAATAAAAGACTTCGAAGCTTCAAAATAAAGACTTTAAATCTTTAAAATAAAGAAATTTGAAACTATATGAAATGCAAACTTTGAAGTTTTTAAATAAAGAAATTTGTGACTACAAAATAATAACTTTGAAGCTATATAATAATATCTTCGAAGCGATAGAATAATAAGTTTGAAGCGATAAAATAAAAACTTCGAAGCTATAAGATAAAAACTTTAATCCTTTAAATAAAAGTCTTTGAAGCTTCAAAATAGAAAATATTGAAGCTTTTAAATAGCAGTCTTTGAAGCTTCAAATTAAAAACTGTTCAGAGCTTTAAAAGAAAAAACTTTGAAAGAAAAATTAAAAACTGTGAAGTTCTAAAATAAACAAGTTTAAAGTTTTAAAATAAAAAGCTTTGAAACTCAAAAACAAAAAAATGTGAAGCTTTATTGCGAGTTTAAAATAACTTCATAATTTAGAACTTAACCATTATGGTCTATTCTACATTTAAAAACTTTAAAGCTATACAATTAAAAAGTTTAAACCTGCATTATTAAGAACTTTAAAACTTTACAATATTGAGAAATTGAATGCATAACAACGAAAACTTTGTGAGCTTTAAAATGAACAACTTTCAACAGAAAATTGATAAAATAGAAAACTTTGTTGAAGCTTGAAATAAAAAAACGTTGGGGCTTTAAAATAAGAACTCTTTATTGGATTTTTAAAATAAGAAGCTTTTAATAACCTCATTATATAAATGTCACATAAATTATATATTACATAAAAGATTTTTAATTTTAGATTAAAAACATATTCATCATAAAAAAAGACTTTGAAACATCAAAATGAAAGGTAATCTTTATTTTTTGAAATGCAATTTTTTTATTACATTGAATAACACAAATACTTTTTTATACTTTTTTTTTTACTTTTTTCTTATCCTTCAAGAAAAAATAAAAGAAAACAATTTATTCGAAGTATTCATCTTAACAATCTTAACAATTTATTTCAAAATTAGAATATAATAATCGGCAAGTATTAATAATTATTGTAAATAAATAAATGGTATACAAAATAATTAATAACACTTAAATACTTTCAATTAAAACAAAATTGAAAATAAAAATATAAATTATTATAGATCTTTTACGTCCAAGCAATATTCAATAATTCAATACAATGACCAAAAGTGTCATTGCATTGAATTATAAAATATAAATTGCATTATAAATTTAAATGAACTCGAATTTACAACATTTACAAAAGAAATTGAAAACTCGCAAAAATATATTGTTTTAATAATAAATGATCATTTATTATTAAATTATTCCGAATTATTACGACGTTTCAATGTATGCAATTTCCGCAAATGAAACATGCATGAACGGATTATAAATTCAATTCGATCACTTTTTTGATGACTCAGTTTTTTTGACATCGTTCAATGCTCACTCGAGAAAGTTTTGAATAATTAACTCACATTGCAGTATCTCAATCGAAGATTTCGAGCCACTTTCCCCATTTTTTTATTTACTTGTTGCAAATATTTACACACACAGCACATTGAATGATCCATTTTTGTCGACAATTAAAATAATAATTACTCAATTAAAATCTCTTTTCAGCATTCAAATTAATACATGAAACTGATCGCTCAAGTGGAACTACTTTTAGTTAAACAATCGACTGTATATTTTATACTCTTGGCAATTTAATTATAACTTCAAAATTTTAGTTACTGTATAATTAGTATATTATCATTATTTATTTTCCATTCATATTTTATTGATTGAATACTTTATTGATTATACAATTGATTGCTTGTATATTTAATTGATTGTATATTTAATTGATTGTATATTTAATTGCTTGTTTATTTAAATGATTGTATATTTAATTGCTTGTTTATTTAAATGATTGTATATTTAATTGATTGTATATTTAATTGATAGTATATTTAATTTATTGAAAATTTACATCATTAGAATACCATTTAAATTTACACGATTTAAAATTGTTGTAATAGTTTCAATGTACTATATTTAGTATTTTCGAATTAAAAGAATTACTAAATTTGTTACAAACATTACACTGTTTTTTTTTTAATATTACAAGCATCACATTCTCATCAATAATTTTAAAAATACTAAACTGCGCGCAAAAAACTTTTTCCCAGCTCAATTGCACTCTACTCGCAAGGAAGTTAACATCCTTTCTTTCTGCGAAATTTCGCAATATTTAATTTAACATATCCTTGATGATATATTAATCAAGTCATGATTTATTATTATTTGTTATTTAATATATATTGTCAAATATTTTCCCGGCTTTTTACGCAGTAGACACGTTTCCTTTCACACTTTCGAATCGACTTTCCGATCGACAATACAGAAAGAAGATGTTAATGGCACATGCCACGGATGCCAATATTGCTTCCGGTCTGCCGGTTCTTCCCTCTCTCTTCTACTTCCGGTCAGGGGCGGCTCATTTACAAAAGCTTCTTGCTTGTGTCATTCGGCGGCGAATTCAAAGACAGGATTATCATAATTATTCCTGTTTAAACTATAAAATGTGAATCAGCCAACACGACCGCATCGCAATTATGACAAACGATGATGCCATCATTCAATCATTGTTAACTCGAATCGTTCGATATGAATAATCCGTTCACTAGTAATCGAGAAAAAATTCGTGTCCAGATCTCCATCAAGTGCAATGTTTTCCCAACAAAGAAAATTGTTTCTTCAGTGTCATTTATTTGAGAAAAGCTTTTGTTTAAAACAACTTTTTTTTAACAATCATTTGTTTAAAAAAATAATTTGTTTTAAAAAATGGTTTATAACAATCATTTGTTTTAAAAAATGGTTTATAATAATCATTTGTTTTAAAAACTGGTTTATAATAATCATTTGTTTTAAAAAATGGTTTATAATACTCATTTGTTTTAAAAAATGGTTTATAACAATCATTTGTTTTAAAAAATTGTTTATAACAATCATTTGTTTAATCTGAAGTTGCAAACAATCAATTTTTTAACAATAATTTATTTAAAACAATCAATTGTTTAAAGTAATCTTTTGTTTAAAACAATCAATTGATTAAATCCATCATTTGTTTAAAGTAATTATTTGTTAAAAAAGCTTAATTGTTTAACAATCACTTGTTTAAAATAATCATTTTTTTATACAATCAATTGTTTAACGCAATCATTTTTTTATACAATCAATTGTTTAATGCAATCATTTGTTTAACAATAGTTTGTCTAAAACTATCATTTCCTTAACAATAGTTTGTCTAAAACTATCATTTCTTTAAAACAACCAATTGTTTAACAATAATTTATTTCAGACAATCGTTTATTTAGTAATAATTTATTAAAAATAATCAGTTGTTTAAATCTAACATTTAATTAACAATAAGTTACTTAAAGCAGTAATTTGTTTAATAATCAATTGTTCAAAACAACCAATTGTTTAAAGTAATTATTTGTAAAAAACAATCAATTATTTAACAATCATTTGTTTAAAAGAATAATTTGTTCATAACAATCATTTATTTATAACAATCATTTGCTTATAACAATAATTTGTTTAAAACAATCATTTGCTTATAACAATCATTTGTTTAAAACAATCAACTGTTTAAGGCAATAGTTTGTTTAACAATAATTTATTTTAAACAATCGTTTGTTTAACAATAATTTGTTTGAAACAATCGTTTGTTTAACAATAATTTGTTTAACAATAATTTGTTTAAAAGAATCGTTTGTTTAACAATAATTTGTTTGAAAGAATCGTTGGTTAAACAATATAATTTGTTTAGAAAAGTTATTTGTTTAAAAAAACTCTTTCTAAGTACTGACTCTAAATCTGAAGTTTGAAAGTTATTATTATTAATATCATCATCATTATTACCATTATTATTATTATTATTATTATTATTATTATTATTATTATTATTATTATTATTAT
>WNHD01005376.1:0-10256 GCA_011057455.1 Ganaspis sp. Gsp50 | reverse complement strand
CATTCTAATGCTATTTTATGAATGTATACCAATTTTCATAACGATATGTTTATTATTTTAAGAGTGAGATCGAGGACAAATTTTGCCTTATGGATCATGCGACCACCTATGTCATTTTTCATCACATGCCCTTAAAGTAACAAAATTTTTATTGTAATAATAAAAAAAAATTTTGTACAATATTTTAAGTTTCTAGAAAAATGAAATTAACGATTGTTGGGTTTGCAATGACTAAGATAAATGTAACTCTAATGCATGGAAAAATTTGAAAAAAAATATAAATACTTTTTTTTAAAACGTACAAAAATTTGTGTTAGAATTTAAGGTTTAAAATAAGACTTATGAAATTTAAAAACGTTGATCCGTTATCGAGTTAACTATATCTTCGTGGGTCAGTCCGATCTCTGACGCGTAAAGCAAGATTTGATTTGTGTCAGAGTCGGTGAGAAAACACAACATGCTTCTGCTTTTTTAACTGTAATTCGATAACAAATTAATACTTTTCAATTGTTAAAATCCCTTTTTGAAACTTATTTAATAACAAATTTTTGTGCTGTAAAGAAAATCTATCTTAATTTTTTGTGAATTTTCCAGTTGAACTTGAAATACGAAAATGGATAAATTTGATCATTAGTTTTTTTCACATCGTCAATCAAAAAATACTTGGATTTTAATTTCAATTATGACTTCTTTTACACAGTTTTTTAAGAGCTCTGTAAAAAGAATTGAATATTAAAAAAACGTTAAGCAAATTATTCATACTTTATTTTAACTTTCTTAAGAGTAACAGAGTTTTATAATTAAAATGTATTGAGCGACCTCGAAAGCTTATTTTGATTCAAAAAGGATCTCCTTGTTCTCAATATAAAATGATCTTGTAGAATAAGAACATAAAATGTTTTACCTTTTTGTTCTCTCGTGTACTATTGCAGTATTTTTTCTTTTTAAACATGCAGTACTCTCCATAATTGAGTGAATATATGAGTTAAGTGTTTTTAAATTAACGTATGCATTTGAATTGTCCCAATTTAATGAAAAATGATACTTTTCGAAACTGTTTTTTAAATTCCTCTAGCATTATTTTTCGCTGACTTTTAACAGTTTCATAGCAGTTTCCTTTTTTCCACAGAACTAATATTATCTTTATTCTAATATAAACATTTTATTTACATCTTTTTCTGTATTAAGTAAACTGGAAAATAATTTAATTTTTAAAAAAAATTTAAATAGTAATTATATTGGATATATTAAATTAATAAATAATATATCTTTTGTAGGATAGAGTTCCAATCGCCAATGACTGTGACCTTACGAAAGAAGAATCTCACCTTCTAATTCTAACGCAAGCCCTTCGTCATAGTTTACCAGATGTTGCCTTACAATCTTCTATTAATTTAGTGGATTGTCACCTTCCGAATGTTGTGCATAGTAGTAAATATATGTTTTTAAAGTCTTGTCCCGAACCGAACGTGATTACTTATTATTATTGCCCGACATGTTTAATTGTTATTGATTTTGCAAACATAAATCGAGCAGAATGTGAAAAGTGCAAAGTAGAGTACAAGAAGTCAATATTAAAGAAGAACAGAAATTGTTTTTTTCATTTGCCGCTAGAAGACCAGTTAAAGCAATTGATTAATAGTAAAATTTTCTTACAATGTAGAAAAAAATGTGATGAAAGCGATGTTATAAGTAGTCAAGAATATGTGCGTTTAGTTGAAAAAAATGCTATTTCCGAGAATGATATAACAATTCAGTGGAATACTGATGGGGTAAATGTATCAAATTCATCCATTAAATCTGTATGGCCAATTTTAATCATGGTTAACGAATTGCCCTATCGGATAAGAAAAAATAATATGTTTCTATGCGGTTTGTGGTTTGGCAAAAAGAAACCACCCATGAATCTTTTTCTTCGACCGTTCATAAATGAACTTATTCGATTGCACGACATTGGTTTCTTTTCCACTACTTTTCTTTCAAACGAGCGTATATTAATTAAAGTACATGCTTTACTTTCTCCCGTAGATTCTAGTGCTCGACCTGCCATGCAATATATTATGCAGTATAACGGGCGATATGGGTGCTCCTATTGCCTTCTTAAAGGAGAAAGAGTACCCATAGGGCTAGGATTCGCACGTGTTTTTTGCGGGAGTGTAGCAAAATTGCGAACCTTGAAACAACACAACAGAGATGCTCAAAAAGCGAACGGAAAAGAACCCGTTAACGGTGTAAAAGGGTATTCTGTTGTAAGTCTCATACCCGTGTTTCACATAATTAAATATTTTCCTCCCGAATATCTTCATTCAGTATTAGAAGGGGTGACACAATTATTAGTTAGTGCTCTCTTTAACTCCAGTAACTCTAACAAAGAATGGTACTTAGGTAAAAAATTGTCTCTTATTGACAAAAGGTTGCAAAACATGAAGCCTCCAAGTGAAATTACTAGAACACCGCGTTCCTTAGACAACATTGGCAAATGGAAAGCTTCAGAATTAAGAACTTTTCTTTTGTATTATTCATTAGCATGTTTTCATGAACATATGTTTTCTAAATATCTTGAACATTGGCTCTTATTTGTCTTCTCAATAACAATTTTTTGTAAAGAGAAAATCACTGTAGCTGAATTTGATAAAGCTAAAGAAGCACTTTCCACATTTGTCTACCAAATTGAAAATCTTTACGGCAAAGAATACATGAAATTTAATGTTCACATTCTATTGCACATTCCTCAATCAGTAATCAGTTTCGGTGCTCTTTGGGCTTGGTCAACATTCCCATTTGAGCACTATAATGGCGTATTAAAAAAATTATTTCATGGAACACAATACATTCCTGAACAAATTTGTAAATTTTATTCTAGATTAAATTTCATACATTCAGCATCAGATATTTTTTCCAGACCAAATTGTAGTGTGAGAGGAAAAAAATTGTTCTGTCAGTTAATGAAAGAGTGTTCAGTTAAGAAATGCATCCAATATAACGAATTTTTAAGAATATTTGGAGCTCCGAAAAATGTAATCTTGAATTCAACTCAAAAATTCGTTATAGAACAAGCCCTTGCAGAAAAAATTGATGCTGGAGTTCAAGCTTTCACACGTATTATATATAAAAAAGTATTGTATCATACAAGTAATGATAAAAGGATAATTAAGAGGAATAATTATACAGTAGAAACAGTAGATGGACGTTTTATGACTATTTCCGATCTTTTGATTGTAAAACTCTCTCTAAATCAAGAATATCGATATGTTCTGCTCGGCAAAGAATTAGAGAAACAAGAAAAAATTTTGTGTAAGAATGGCAATGTTTCCTCTAATGAATTTTCTTGTATTGTAAAGGACACAAACAACATTGTTTCTTGTTCTGTTTTTTCCATAAAAAATAAATGCATTAACGTACTTTGCAACGAAACAGATATTTATGTTGAATCATTAGTAAACCATGTTGAAACGGATTAATTAAAGGGATGAAGTTTACTAAATCTAAGGAAATGTATGCATGTAGGTATAAGGTTTAACAAAAAAAAGATTACCATAAAAATGTTTTTCTTATAATTGTTATAGAAACTTATGAAGTTCATTGCGATTTCAATATGAACTTTATATGAACGCTTGAATTTTTTGTCTGTCCACAAAGAATTCAAAATAAAGGTTTTAAAATTTTCTAGACTCTTCAAGAAAAATACTGTGATATATTTTTAATTATTATTGTAAAAAACTCTGTTAAAAACCGATTTCCTATATGTTATTTGTTGACGTTTATGCTTTTGTAAGATCAATTTTTGACAAATAAAGTACTAATTGAGAACTAGAACTATTCATGTATTTCATTAATAAGTCATTATCAAAATTAACGATAATAACACTGTGTATTGATAATTTGATTTTTTTATTTATTCCAATGGCGAATTTAGTACTGGATTTACCAGTACTTTATCGTATACTTTTCCCAGTACTTCATCTAGTACTTAATACAGTACTTTTCCCAGTACTTCTTCCAGTACTTATCCCAGTACTTAATCTAGTACTTTTTTTTCATAAGGGAAGAATAAATGAAATTAATTAGAATGAAAACAATATCAAGTGTAAGTACAGTTAATAACAACAATTAATAAAGACCATCAACAATAGAAGGAGAAGAAGCGATCATGAATTCAAACGTGCAATCAACGGAAACTAAATTCTATTTAAAAACAAAATATTCTCTTTTTTATTAATAGTGAAATTGTTACTTTTTATATGTAACATTTCAGAAAAAAGTCTCTTTTTATAATTTGATTCTCTACCAAGAATGACTGCATGGTTCCAATCGAATTCATGATTAGTTTCAGATTGATGAGCACCAAAAATAGAATCCGCTTTTCACTTTTATTTGTGTGTTCATTAACTCTCGTTTTTAAAGTACGTTTTGTTTCTCCTATATATTTAAAAACACAATCCCTGCAATTGATTTTATAAAACAAATATTCGTTTCTGACCATTTTTCAGTCTTGTCTTTGCCCAATCTTACAATGGCATTGTGATTCTTTTTAACAAGTGGAATCGATTAAATATTGTAATTTTTTAACATTTTTGACAAACTATTGAAAGCAGTATAATTAAACGGAATACACACTTTAGGTATATATTTATGCAATAATGTACGTGGATCTAACAAATCTTATTTATTGACATTAGAATTTCGAAATTTAATGCTATTTAGACGAACATGTATATATTTATTAATAAAATCCATAGGATAATCGTTATCCACAAGGATTTATTTTACTTTTTTTAAATTGTTTCTTTGGAAAGAGAAATGACAAAGCAAAACTAAAAAAAACTAACAAAAATCCACTAGATTATAAACAATATTAATTTTTTGCTGCTTAATTTTTTGTTTGCAACTATTAGTTCTAATCTTCTTGGTATTAATTTTTAATGCTTTATGCTAAAGCCTTCATGTTATAAATTATAACAAGCAATTATATGTGCTGAAATGTTTGTAGAACTTTCTTTATTGTTCTATATTTTATAGCTTCATAACGAAAATTATATTATATCAAAATTAACAAAATTGCTACTTTTCTTGTTTATTATTGATTTTCTGATTATTCAGATGGTTCCTGCAAATTGTAGATATTTATTTTAAAATCGTAAAAATCCTTTCATTACCCATCCACAACGTTGAAGTAGTTATTCTGGTTAAAACTTCCACTTGATAATATGATTTCCACTGATTATTGTAAACTTTATCTACGGTTCTCAATTTTATAGTTTTATAACGAAAATTTTATTATATCAAAGTATAACAAGAATAATACTTTCTTTCGTTATTGGTTTTCTGATTATTCTGATGATTGCTGCAGATCCTGGTGGTAAATGAAACATTTTTTAATTCAATATTTATCAGATATAACGTTAAAGTAATTCTTCTTGAAGATGTAAGTCCACGAGTTTCAATTATGACCTGAAATTACATATGTTAAGATAAAACGAAAATGGCACTTTCTTTATTAATTGATTTTCTGATTAATCAGATAGTGCCTGAAGATTCTAAGTATTATATTAAAAATTGTAAAAATCATTCCATTAATCATCCACAAAGTTGAATTAACTATTCTGGTTGATACTCCTTCTTAATGATGTGATTCCTGGAGATTATTGTAAACATTAAATAATTTCGAAGTTCATTAGCTGAATTCTAATGTTTGCAACTATTAGTTCTATTTTTCGTGTTATTAAATTGTAGTTCTTTATGCTAAGATAGTTCTTCGTGTTATAAATTATAACAAGCAATTATATGTGTTGAGTAGTGACTGCTCCAAAATTTCCCTTTTTTCGATTTTTTCTTATGTTTTGCTCACAATTTCGTTGCTTTATTTTTTAAAATTCCTTTTTAATTATATTATATATTTTTATTGAAATTATGTAGTATTTTTGTGTAATATACTAAATATTGTTCAAAAGCACAATACATTTTTTTCCAGGTTGAAGCTCTTCAATGTCTTCATAATGTTTGATATGGTTTAATTAATGTCCATAAGCGTTGGTATTGCTATGAAAATATTGCTATAATCCACGGTGGGCCAGGAAGCATCCAAAAGCGGCCAAAAATCATTTGTAGATTTTTAAATTTTTGATTTAACAGTTAGAATGTATAGTACTCGATGGACTTTTCAGTACAATATTGTATCAATTGTTGAAGTATTAAAGTCACTGTTTGCACTTTTATTTAAAAAGTTGCATTCGAAATTTATAAGTTTTTTATGCAATAATATCTTTTAAAAAATGACAATTGTTAATATTTACTTTTGTTACTTCTTAACAAGGTGTGATAGAGTAAAAATGTGTAAAAAATTAAATCCTCCTTCTCATTTAACAATAAGCACATTTTATTTAATCAAATATTCGTTTTTTTCTGTTATGCACTCTGTCATTTGAGATTATTACTAATTACCACCTCCTAGAATAAAAAACCAAAATGAAATCTGTTCTACATTAAATGTACTTTAATATAAAGTTGCTCATTTTTGACCATTTTGTATTTTAATAAACTTAATTACAAAAAAATTTTTGATTTTTTTTTATACATATTTTTAGTAATGCAGAGCATTCTGATCAGTACAGATGGATGAGCTTTTGTTTTATTCGCTTGCTTTGGTTTTTACATTTTCTTCGTTTTGAAAAGTGATGTTTAATTTTTAGTTTCTTAATTAATGTAAATAATATAGCCATCGAACACAACCGAGCTTATGCCTGATGTGAGAGGTAAGGGGACTCATATAAAAAAGAAACCCGAGGGATCTAAATTCGTGCTGCAACCTCTCCGTGGTAGGCCCTGGTAAATACAAATTGTATAGGCTTACTGCAGACGTAATAATAATAATAGTTCTTAAAATCTTGTATTCGTAATCAGCGACCTAAAAAACATATAAATACCAATTTTAAACTAAAATAACAATTTTTAACACAAACAACCACCAGAATCATCACCTACGCTAAATAAAGCCACCCCTTGCGATTAACTTATATTCCTTTTCTTCAAAAATTTTTTTAATTGTCGAATATAAAGTAATATTGATATTTGGATATCCAGAAATGATGTCAATTGATAATTAAACACAAACAACCACCACAATTATCCCCTGATCTAAATATAGCCACCACTTGAGGTTTACATACATTCGTTTCCTTAAAGAATTTTTTTAATTGTCGAATGCAAATGGATATTGATATTTGGATATACAGAAATGATATCAATAGATAACCAAACACAAATAACCACCAGAATCATCCACTATGCTAAATAAAGCCACCCCTTGCGATTAACTTCTATTTGATTCCATCAAGAATTTTTTTAATGGTCGAATATAAAATGATATTGATATTTGGATATCCAGGATTGATATCAATTGATAACCAAACGAAAACAATTACCAGAATCATCGTCCAAGCTAATCATTTCTAAATATCCACAAAACAACATCATTCTATACTAAGACAAAAAAATTCTTGATCGACTTTAATGGAAGAAACGCAGAGAGGTGTGTTATATTTAGTTTTTGGGATGATTCTAAGGGTTGTTTGTGTTTGGTTATCAATGGATATCATTTCTGGATATCCAAGTAACAACATTCTTTAATATCCAGGCATTAAAAAAATTCTTAAGCGACCTAAAGAGATGAAAAGCATAGATGTTTTTTATATTTAGCTTAGGGGATGATTCTAAGGGTTGTTTGTGTATTGTTATCAAATCTTACATTTATGGATATTCAGATAACAACATCCTTTTATATTTCGTCCTTAAACAAATTCTTAATTGACTTAAATAGAAGAAAAGGAGAGAGGGTTGTTATATTTAGCTCAGGGGTTAATTTTAAGTGTTGTTTGTGTTTGGTTATCAAAGGATATTATTTCAGGATATCCAAATAACAACATCCTTTTATAATCAACCATTAAAAAAATTCTTTAAGGAAACGTATGTAAGTAAGTCGCAAGGGGTGGCTGTATTTCGCTTGGGGGATGAATCTGGTGGTTGTTTTTTTTGGTTATTAATTGGTATCATTTCTGGATATCCAAATATCAATATCATTTTATATTCGACTATTAAAAAAATTCTTGATGGAATCAAAAAGAAGTTAATCGCAAGGGGTGGCTTTATTTAGATCAGGGGAAAATTGTGGTGGTTGTTTGTGTTTAATTATCAATTGATATCATTTCTGGATATCCAAATATCAATATCCTTTTGTATTCGACCATTAAAAAAATTCTTTAAGGAAACGAATGTAAGTAAATCGCAAGGTGTGGCTTTATTTAGCTTTTGGGGATGATTCTGGTGGTTGCTTTTGTTTGGTTATCAATGGATATTATTTCTGGATATCCAAATATTAATATCCTTTTGTATTCGACCATTAAAAAAATTCTTTAAGGAATCAAATAGAAGATAATCGCAAGTGGTGGATGTATTTAGCTTAGGGGATGATTCTGGTGGTTGTTTGTGTTTAGTTATCAATTTATATCATTTCTGGATATCCAAATATCAGTATCATTTCATATTTGACCATTAAAAAAATTCTTGAAGGAATGAAATATAAGTTAATCGCAAGGGGTGGCTTTATTTTGCTTATGGAATGATTCTGGTAGTTGTTTGTGTTTGGTTATCAATGGATATCATTTCTGGATATCCAAACATCATTATCCTTTTATATTCGACCATTAAAAAAATTCTTTAATGAAACGAATGTAAGTAAATAGCAAACGGGTGGCTTTATTTATCTATAGGAATGATTATGTTGGTTGTTTGTGTTTGGTTATCAATGGATATCATTTCTGGATATTCAAACATCAATATCCTTTTATATTTGATTGTGAAAAAAATTCTTGAAGGAAACGAATGTAAGTATATCGCAAGAAGTGGCTTTATTTAGCATAGGGGATGATTCTAGGGGTTGTCTGTGTTTGGTTATCAATTGATATCATTTATGGATATCCAAATATCAATATCATTTTATATTCGACCATTAAAAAAGTTCTTGATGGAATCAGATAGAAGTTAATCGCAAGCGGTGGCTTTATTTAGCATAGTGGATGATTCTGGTGGTTGTTTGTGTTTGGTTTTCAATTGATATCATTTCTGGATATCCAAATATCAATATTATTTTTTTAAATTCGACCATTAAAAAAATGTTTGAAGAAAAGAAATATAAGTTAATCACAAGGGGTGGCTGTATTTAGCATCGGGGATGATTCTGGTGGTTGTTTGTGTTTGGTTTTCGTTTGATATCATTTCTGGATATCCAGATATCAATATTATTTTATATTCGACCACTAAAAAAATTCTTGAAGAAATCAAATGTAAGTAAATCGCAAGGGGTGGCTTTATTTAGCATAGGGTATGATTCTAAGGGTTGTTTGCGTGTTTGGTTATCAATGGATGTTCTTTCTGGATATCCAAATAACAACATTTTTTAATATCCAGGCATTGAAAAAATTCTTAATCGACTTAAAGTGATAAAATGCAGAGATTTTTGTTATATTTAACATAGGGGTTGATTCTAAGGGTTGTTTGTGTTTGGTTATCAATGGATATTATTTGTGGATATTCAAATAACCACATCTATTATTATCCAGGCATTAAAAAAATTCTTAAACGACTTAATGTGGTAAAAAGCAGAGAAGTTTGTTATATTTAGCTTAGGGGATGATTCTAAGGTTTGTCTGTTTTTTTGGCAGTGAATATTATTTTTGGATATCTAAAGAACATTATCCTTTAACATTCAGTTATTAAAACAATTTTTAAACGACTTATATAAAAGAGAAGCAGAGAGGGTTGTTATATCTAGTTTAGGGAATGATTTTAAGGGTTGTTTCTTTTCGGTTATTAATGGATATTATTTCTGACCGTCTAATTGACAACGTATTTTAATGTTTAGTCATAAAAAAATTCTTGAACTTCTCGAATGGTAGTCACTTGCAGAGGGTTGATTTATATATTGGGTTGAGGGATGTTTGTTATGGTTATTTGTGTATTTTAAATATTATTCGTAAAACTCCTAGGATATATTTCTTTGATCCTTTGTGATAATTTTTTTTGTTTTTAATGACTTGGATATATTTAGTTTTTTTAAGGGTGGTTTCTTTTTGTTAGGGGATGATTTTAAGGGTTAATTTGTGGTGATTTTAGTAGAATTTAATTGTTTCTACATTTTTTATTTGGCACTCTTTTTTTAAAGATTATATTTTTCTAGTTTAAGGAACATGACGCATCTTTTT